>JALPQI010017944.1:0-20207 GCA_025490895.1 Thaumatotibia leucotreta
GACATGTTTTTATGTAGGTCATTGTGAAATAATATATAAGGTCCTAATTTATAAGATGCAGATATTTTTACAGCTGATAGTACTCGGTCTCTGGAGTATATTAAACCGTGAAACATTATAGCTTTTACGATGATTTTTTGGAGAAAACGGAAAAACAAATTTCCTACGTAAAATCACCCTGTTTTTGTGATTATTAAATGAAAACTCATTGAACAGATTCTAATACCTCTTTTACGTACCACTTAACTGGAACTGGCCACTTCTTGATTGTCAATGTCATGTTATTTTCCTTTGGATTGTATCGTTTGATGACATGACAGACAGTGTTATTGTGACATGTGATAATGCACACATGATGATTTTTTTTAGACGAAATTATAATAAATTTTTTTGTTAGGAAAATGAAATCGAAAAAATTACATGAAAAGATTTCTTAATTTATATTTAAAGTTAATTATTTTAATGTAAAGTATCATGTGTTCAAATATCTGCAACTAATAAATTAGGACCTTATATATATTTAGCTAGGCATTCTAAAGGATCTGAAACGAAATGCAATATTTTAGTGTTCAGTAGCTGTTTTTCAATGGTGTCTTAGCTTTTATCATGTCTGTAGTTTTAAAATCAAATATATTGTTCACAATTGCCCCATGTCTTAGCTTAGAAGAAAGCGCAGTCGCAATTTTAACATTTAATGTATTTAACTAGAAATTATATATCGTAACTACCAGATGCCAATTTCACCAACGATACTTATCTATTCATCAAAGCAGCGCTTTAAATATACGATGATTATCAGACATCGGAAGGATAGTCTTTTATATTGTCTCTGAAATATGGGACAAGTTATGACACTTAAAATATAATGAATGCTATGTTGACGAAGATGAGTTATTTGCCTACTGATTTGACATGACTTACGTCAAATTAATTTGGAAACATCTCACCTCGCCGACCATTCCTAAAAATGTAATCCTTAAATACAATAGGTAGGCACTTATGACTATCGCTGAATACTGAACTCGTAAATGCTTGACATAAATAAGAATAGCGTTTCGTTAGTGTCAGATGATAATCGTCAAATTGGACCTATCAACCTGTAACGTAACATGATAATTTTACCATGACAATTTTCAGCTGACATTGACAATCATGGTTAATTCCTGGCCCCTATACCACAAAACTTTACAAGCGTACAATTCTACAAAATTGTGAACTTTTTGTATGGGAATTTATACAATTTTGTAGAATTGTATACTTGTAAAGTTTTGTGGTATAGGCCACTGGATATATAAAAGTCTAACCACTGTAGTAAATTCTCATTCAAAACGTAAAGGTAGTGTAATAGCTATACGAATATCTGTTTCTACACTTCAAAGCAGATATTACTTGTACCTATGTAAAATGTACAGTGACTTGTGTGTGAGTGTCTTTATCCTATAATCTGTACCCGTAAATATAAATAAGTCAATAAACAAGTTAAAAGCTGTGAAAAGTAATTTATAAAGCTTTGTTATATTAGTCGTAGGCAATGAATGAGTTGAACTGTTCGGATTTGTTTAATAAATACATCCATAATGTAGAAATATATCGGTTTTAAACCTAAGGTTTTTATATACCCTGGTTTCATTTTCTTATTTAGCTCCTGAACCTATATTTTTATTTGCTAATGTTGAGTTTTTGACTCGTAATGCTGACTAGAAAGAGTTATAAACACTACTAACTTCACAATAAAAAGACTATTTTTAAAGATATTATGTTACCTTAGATAAGTATTAATAAAACCGGACAAGTGCGAGTCGGACTCGCGCGCAAAGGGTTCCGTACCATTATCAATTTATTATTAAAAAATACAGTTAAATCAACCTACCTCAAAAACTATAAGAGATAATTTTATCAAACCAAAAATCGTTGATAGAGTTTATTAATGTGCATAATATATATTTTTTTCAGAATTTTATATCGCGTAGTTTAAAAAATAGAGGGGGGGGGGACACATTTTTCAGACTTTGAGACCTGATATCTCGAAAACGATTTGCTTAAATAAAAATGTGATGTATAAACCTTCATATCATTTTCAAAGACCTTTCTATTAATACCCCCACACGCTTATGTACAACTAAAAAAAAAATTCTATCCCTCAGTTACATGTATGGAGGGCCCCCCACCCCCAATGGTTTTTTTTACAATTTAGTATCACGTTCCTGTAGCGGTTCATACAACACATATCCTTACCAAATTTCGTTACTGTAGCATTTATATTTTCCGAGTAAATTGGCTGTGACAGACGGACAGACGGACAGACGGACATGACGAATCTATAAGGGTTCCGTTTTTGCCATTTTGGCTACGGAACCCTAAAAAGTGGAATTCTTTACCGGCACATGTGTTTCCGCACACCTGTAAGTTGGGACCCTTTAAACGAAGCGTAAAGAAGCATCTAGCGGGCTAGCAAGGCGATAGCAACTAACAGGTTACTGATTATCTCCTGTTCGTTGCCGCCGCGATTTGGGCTCTACTTTTCACTTACGATCAGGTGGAGTGGAGCCACTTTGTAGTGCCAACATAAAAAAAAAGTTATAGGTAAATCTAGTAAACTCTTTTCGTCTCAATATCTTTCAGACAAATAGGACATACGATGTCCATTTTAGCGGAGACGGCCCAACTCTACATTTCAATAATTTCATTAATATCATTCCTCTAAATAGGCACTTTGGAACCTCGCGTGACATCGCCAATCACATGCCCTTACAACGCACATTCATGCTGATTATATTGATGTAAGATCAAAGAAAGTTTTTTTAGTACAAAGGTGAAGTGTTCAGAACATTCGCTATGGCGGCGGCGCCGTCTGGCCTGAATTAGACGTTCGGAAATAGCGCAGACGGCTGCGAACACCGGCCTAGCAGACATAACGCAGTACGGATGTTATGGAATTGCCATAAACATCATTTTAAGAGCCACAAAGTTGCTGGTGATTGCGAACTAGAACCACGAATTGCAGATCATTAAGTTTTCTAACAAATTCAATGGTTTATTCATGGTAAACACATACATTTAAGCAGAGAACGATTTATTTATACCATACGATAAATAAACATAATTATCTACATATAGGTACTTTCTAAAATAAGATTTAAAAAAGTGTCAGTTTACCAGGGGGTCAGCGCTAATCTTCCGACGACAATGACTACCACATAGATACTTTACTAACATACTAGAACTCGCACTTCGATGTTCATGAGTTTCATGACGTGACTCTCATAAGAGCCAAGAGTCTATCGAAGAGCAAGTTTTATTGTATTTAAAGTTTTTTTATTAGGTAGGTATTTCTTAAGAACATTTGTACTTACAATAATTTTGAACTATGTGAAACTGAACATATTTCCCTATTGTTTGTATTTTTTCCATGATTATTTTCCTTATATTGGTTTCCTACATTTCCGCCATATTAAATTGAGACACCCTATAGAATTTGATAGCTCTTCTAGGTAGTAGCTACTTTTACCAACAGAATTTAAATCACCATCGAATTCCGTGGAAAATAGAAGATGTGAAACAGGGTCTGAAGTAAAACTGAGGATTCAAATAAGATAAGAAAAAGAGAGATAACTACATTCAACGCTTCTCGGGCTCTCGGCATTATCTTAAATTGTAGAATGTTACTCTACTGCAAAACTGTACATTGTGCTGGATAACTTTTAGACGAATATGAATATATTTAGGAAAGTTGCGCGACGAAATCTTGAACGAGGATGAATCACAGAGTGTAGCTTTGAATGGGATATCTATCCTGACGTTGATATTTTATATGGTGATATCTTGTATTAAGTAGCCTTTATGACACGTAAATCAACAGTTCTTGATAGGACTTGCAGTAATACGATTTTTAAGTACAGATGGTGCCTTTTTTAGGCTCTAGTGCGAGAAGTGTGTCATTTTACGTCAGGTTCAAAACTTCGGAGGGCCATCTGTAGGTACTAAAAAACGTCGTACGAGACACGTGCAAAAACAAAATTCGTAACTCGTCGATTTAAAACACTCCCTATCGGTCGTGTTTTAAAACATCGCCACTCGTTTCGAATTTCATGTTTTCGCACTTGTGTCGTAATGTACTATTATGAACTTAGTTTTGCCTTTTTTATTCTTAAAGTGGTTTAAATTCCTATGCATAGTTTTTGTTAAATTTGTTTCCAGTTTCATACGAGTACGAGTAAGCTTCTCTTTCCTACCCAATCCTCTTCGTTTATCTTTCTTTCAGTCCAGCTAATTCGTTCCATTCTCCGTCAACACCTTATTTCAGCGTTTGGAACGCTGAAATATATACCTAATTTATTCTTTTTTCCGTGCTTCCATGTTATTTTGATCTTTTTTGTGAAGAGTTTTTAGTTTTCTTAGTCTTCTAAATTGTTTTATAATTCAGAATGTACAGGTTGTAATATCAGTTATTCTGTTTCTAAGGGAAATCCTAAGTGGTAAACCGCCATGACCTTTTGGCCATGAATGTCACTGTTATACAATGTAATCAATTTGTTATCAAGTCTCGTTTATCGATTCCGGTTGCTTGGTGCCCATGTACACTAAAATAACTTTGACATAAAATTGTATTTTATAAGCCAGATATTAGGACGCTTTAGATGACAAACGTACACCATAGCCGCAGATTGAATGGTTGATATTTATTCTGTTAATTGTAAGGTGGTTTTTACTTCTGTAATTTGAATTTACTAGTTCTTTCCGGTTCTTTACGGACCGTTCATATGGTGTACCGATCTATTATAATTTGGCTGCTACAGAATATTTGACACTGACTATTGTTCGATTCATAACATAAACAGGATTTTTACATTGAATAGATTTCAGGATCACCAACTTCGAGGGCAATTTCATGTAGATTCAGTATCCATGAGATACTGAATACTTATCCATGAGAACTTCTAGAAATTTTTATTTTTAGTTTTTAGTTCGGCTGCCCTGAAAACCAGCGTCGTGTGCATCTGACACGACACATGCTGAGTGGCATCAAATCCTTACTGTTTATACTTGTATTTATTGTTCTGTACTGTATGGCACCAAATAAACCATTCTTATTCTTATAGATATATCGGAGGGGCTAGGCTGCTCACAAATAACTCAGCAGGCCTCTAGTGTTATGCTCATGACCTTAGAGTGCATGTTCTGATATTTTTAAACACCATTGACGTTTCGATATATCTGATGGCGACAGTGTTGTACCTTGCTTAAGAGGCAATTAAAATCTTGTAAACGTTTTTCGCATTAGGCATTAAAGGAGGTCTAGATAAGATGTAGGTACAAAGGTTTTATCATAACCAATTGTAGGAGAGTCCTCAAAACATGGCGACTCGACCCACCAATCGTGAAAGAGATTTGAGGAAAACTGAAGAATTTCCTTGTTTTGCGTTTTAACGACAAAGTTTGCATGATTGGAGCTCGGTACAGCCGTCTCATCAGTTATATCGGAGCAGCCAGGGCGATCACAAATATCTAAGCAGGCCTCTGTTGTCAACAGCTTTACTAGCAGACTATGCCCACTTCCGGCGCCGGCCAACACCGTCTCATACTTTTCAATACAAAGAATATTTTTTTTGTCTGATACGTTCATGCTGCCATAGATCAGAGAATATGCTACGGTCATGGTATGGTACGGTCTAGTGGGTTTAGACCTTTATGGTGCATGTTGAAATATTTTTTAGCACCGTGGCCGCTACGTATATCTGATAGCGACTGTACCTAGTACCCACCAGGCATAGCCAAGTTGCCATTCTGCTATCGTAAAGTAACAAATGTATACGAATAACAGATTCGTACAAAAAGTCACGTGACCATTTCCATACATTATTATGGACACGTGACTTATCGCTTATCGTATACGATTGCAGAAAGGGCACCTTGGCTAGACATGCAGTTCCTATTGATTTATGTAATTACTTGCATCATACATATCGTATGTCTCATCTAGTAAGGTATAATCAGAGCGCAGAGCTGGGTTACGCAAGTAATTATTATATTCGCCTTCCACTGCGAGCGGAACGGACTCATTAATGGCTCCGTTTAACTTACACCGCTGGTGTGACTTATAGCCGTCAACTGCATACTAGCACTTGGCCAGCGATGAACGTGAAACGGAGCCATTAATGAGTCCGTCTCGCTCGCAGTAGAAGGCGAGAGGTCAGTCGGGCTATCCTATTGATAAAACTATCGGAAGAGGTATGGATTGCAAACATGTGGTCCTGTAATCTCTTTTATATTGTGAAATGGAAATGCGTCATTTCGTGGCGCATGGACCAACAGTATTAGCTGTATAACGATTAATCGCAAAAAAGTACAATGTACATACCTAGTTAAGGCTTGAATCAAAACAAAAATCACGATCGCGTCAATTACGAGTACCTATGTTACGAAAGTTATACAAACTACCTATGGTTTACTCCCTGTCCAAAGTGTCCAACTACCTTTAGCAGTAGAAAAAGTAGCTGAATTTGTCGCCTTTTTTCGCTGCCAAAATTTGTAACACAAAATTTAACTTCGTAACACAAAAATTATGAAGTTAATTTTTTTGTTCGTTAAAGGCCTCTTACTGTGTACAATTTTTTTGCATTCGACCCATAAATCGATGGCCATTCCTAAATAAATTTATTTTTTAGGCTATGGTCTTTTGCAGTCACGGTAAAATATGTAAATGCGAAAAGTGCAAAAAAAAAATGAATGTCGTGAATACATAGGTATACTTAGCACGTTGCGCGCATCTGTATATTTTTACCTTCACTGTACCTATTAGGTACTAGACGAATCGCAGAGAAGTCCCGTTTGCCTTCGTGTCCTGGCATTATCAGCTTTAATGTCCTCAGATTTTTACTTAACCGCCTAATGCATCCGAAGCCATGACTACTTTGGTTCTTAATTCAATTGATTGCTATTAGGGTTAAAATTTGAATTGCATTTTTGTGTCTCTTACGCATAGGTACATGCAGTAGAGAATTATTTTGATATATTATGTAGGTACCTATATCAATAGAATATAAAATTAAAATAATTTTGTTTTTTAACTAGGTACTATCGTTTAAAATATGACGATGATAAATACCATGGGTGCACGGAAGGGCCACTGCTTTTGAGGGAGACGTCACATTGTGATTTGCGGCATGCATGCGGCAACGGCGTGAAAATGGGACAGTGCTCTACAATATACATGCAGGCATATAGCCCTGTCATGCTTGGCATGGGAGACAGTGCTATTGCACTTACGTGAAAATTTTTTTTTTTTTTTTATTTATTCAGAAAAACAAACAGCCATTTACATAAAATACTACAAAAATGTTATTACAGAAAAGCCTAAAGTTTCCTATACTAATAACAAATACAAGTAGGTATTTTAATTGCGTACTACTTACTGGTTACAAATAACAAAGAAGTATAAGTATACAAATTGCCAGAACCAGATAATGATGCCAGAAAAGAAAATGGGATATATACAATATATATACATATAATAGCACTGTCTCCCTCGCACGCCGTTCCCGCATGCGAAAGCGGCGAGCCGCCAATTAATTATAGCTGGGATATTCTGCCAACTTGGAATATCAGACAAATAAAAGCGAGATGACATTCCACATCTAAATTATATTCAAATGCGATATTTACGAATATATTCTGAAGGGCTCATAAGTCACGTCGGAATTCCAACTGTCTGGTTTATTTATTTAGTAGGTAAGTAGCGGTCAGTCGTCGCCATTGAAAATCATTTCATACAACACTTCGCGAAGGGAATACTCAAGTGCCGGGTTAAGTGCAGTGCGACTGACAAGCACTTGGAACTTGCCACAGCTGTTTTATTTAACTATGACTCAAAGATTCTTGGAACTCCATTGATGACATGGATGTTAAATTTTCCTCATGATTTTGCAATAGTCTAAGAATTCGTTTCATAAGTATTGTTGTCACAAACTGTCATAAAATTCTACTGGGCGTTTTCACAAATGCTTGTTGGTGACGTATGTGGAGTTCCACTTTTGAAAATATTTTAAATTATTTTAAAGTGAAGCTTATTTGATAGTCTATTGTTTGAACAACACAAAACTACTAAATATATTAAGATATCTGTATAAGTTCAGTATTTATTCTGTTAAATATCTCCTGTTGGTTGGGCAGAGGTTCCATTACGTCACTGATTTTGCAATGCATTTAAATAAAAACGGAAGATTTAAAAGTGTTGTACATTTCATTAATCGGTAATAAATAGAACAAGCTTTGAAAAAAAAAAACAAAATACTTAAAAATGATTACAGAACAATACAGTTTTATCAAAAATCTTTCCTTAACACTACTTTTCAGTACTTTTGACTCTAATTTTTGTCCACAGCTTCACAATCTTCTAATATTTATAAACAAATATTTAACAAACTTCAACAGTTATTAAGTAGAATATCTTTAAATAAGTTAACATCCTAATATCCTTTGAAAGTTTTACAATATCTAAGGAAATAAATCACAGTCCTAATAGGACATTTTAGGCCAGTGGCGTTAACTAGAACACAAAGTGGCGTTTAGGATTGTAAGGCAATGTTCACATTGCAAGGATTATTGCACCTTATTTCTATTAACACGGTGAGGTACATTATCATGAGAGATGAGAATTAAGATAAATTTCTGAATAAAATAAAAAAACAATTCGCACTAGTTTTTTTTTTTTACGTACTAAATTTTACTATCTATTTCCACTTCAATTCTACCCATCCTCGTTATGAAATAAGCCTTAGAATTCCATTACGCTACTTTTTTGTTCAATTCACGCTATAGTGGTGTAATGGAGGTAATGTATTCACGACAGCACAACATTAAAATGTAATTGCAAATAAAGTATCACATTTTCAGTGGATTTCGCTCTTTATTTGGAACAACGATTAATCAACAAATGCAACTCACTAAACAGTTTTAAGTAGAAGATTCACTTACCTTATCAAAATCAGTTGTGTAGGTGGAACTTCAGTTTTTGACTCAGCGACACGCGACCGTATTTTATGCATGTTTCACGCGGACTGCCGTATTTTAAAACTCAACGGCGGTTGTCTTAGGCTAAAAATGTTGCTATAATTCAAAATTTCTTCATATTGCTTTGGTTTAAGGTTGCCAAGCTATTAAAAATGCGGTGACGTAGTATAGGAATTCCGCTATACGCTGTTTCGCCGGACAAGACAAAACCCATTCTTTTTAATTAAATTTGAACTTTACTACTATGTTTTAAGGGTTAGAATTAAAGTTAAGTTTATTTCTGACCAGTAGAATGCCCCTTATTTTGAATTAGTTTTGAAAAAGTATTATTTTTCTTACTTCAAACTTGGCAAGACTGGTATGGGACACGTCAAAATTAGACTATTCTTTTTATTTATTTGGGTTTAATTTAGAATTATACACTATTATCTGCACTATTTTAGGTTCAGTAAAAAGTTTATAAATCATACATGGATACACGATTAACAATTTATCATAAGTCTTGGTAGTATTTAAGAAAATGACTTAAAAAGTCATGGGACATGCGATTTTCGACCTAACAACAATTTGTGAAAACGCCCTACTACCTTTTATCGTTACCCTGGTATACGATAGATGTCGCTAACGTACGGTCCTAAATCATTGATTTATTAAAACGATCTCCATACCGTTCAATCCAATCGCGACTTACAATATTATAAATAAGATTCAACTTTGCGTAACGAGCGACTTTGCTTCCGTATTTATCTGTTGGATTAACAGTGGAAATTTAAAATCAAGCGTATAAAAAAAACTTGTCCAAACTTTAGTAAAAAGAACTAAAAGTGACCACTTTGGACGATACCAATGCCAGTGGAATATAGTCCTCAATCCATCGAGTTAAGACCCCGATTAATCATCCGGCATTTAACAAGGTAATGGTTTGAGCGGTGAGTCAGCGAAGGTGGAATTTAATTAACGACGGCATAGACGCCACGGCCTTGCAAGGCTGCGCTTGCGCCGATAGAACTAAATGCACCTAGCTCCACTTGACTGGCAGGTCGACTGGTTAATTTTTATCTGGCATTGGGTATTTCTTACATTCTTAGTTTGGCAGTAAGATTACATTTTTCACCACCACAACTCTTTCGCAGGTGTCGTAAGAATCGACTTGAGGGGACTGAAGTGTCACCATCCTTTGATACAAGATTGATTATGGGCAGCAGCGTCATCATAGTGGACACATTACAATCAGTTTGCCCAGCGTGGCGATTATGGGCATTTGCCTCCTAATGCGTCTACACGCATAGTTAATATGAGAGGCCTACGTCCAGCAGTGGACTGAGATAGGCTGATGGAGAAAGAAGTGAATTGTAAATTGCGGCAATGGGTGTTTCTTATATGTATACTTAGCCCGTTATTCGTAAATGTCTCCTATTTTAACAGTCCGCTAAGTAGTAATTGTCCCTTTCGATCGTATCAAGATATCTATAAGACGGAAAGGGACAAACAATACTTAGCAGCTTATACTTACGCCTTACCTACAGTACTACAGTAGTGCTACCAACGTGAAGTGAACGCTCTGCTATCCTATCGTTATAGTTTCAATAAAGTCTTAAACCTTGCTCACTTACTTAGGTAATAACTATTTATTTTATGTTAGTATCGCGAAAATGTCACGGCAGTAAAAGGTAGATCGAGGTGATAAGGTTGTGACTTATGGAAATTATCTTATAACCAAAACAAAACCCAAACTCCGTTTTTTTTTATTATACTCAGTCAGTCCATACAGTCGGAGCATAGCCAAGTAGCTAATCCAAGTAGCTTGGTGTTCAATTATTTGTAACGGTTGTCGACTACCTCCTGTTTTTTTTAAAAGGACCACCAATTCCCAATGTACACGCGTAGTAGGTAGGTAGGAATTGAAGACCTGCTTTCCATTATCTGATGTAAATAGATAGAGGCACAACTATAGCTGCGTAGGTACTCTAAGAGACAGCAAACAAATTGAAGAATGGTTCTCGAGGGTGGTCCCCCGGATCACCTGATTAGGCGTGCCACGAGTGACACATCTATAGGTACCCAATACAACAAAATGGAATATTACAGGTACCTTAGATTTATTGATACTCTATTACTTTAGCATCGATTAGGTCATCAAGGAAAACTTGAAGGTGATCTTACATGTCAATTTATGTAGAGGTGGGTGTCATAATTACACTATGCATAGGTATTAGCTACCCACCTTTGATTTGCTTGTTTTCTTGGTTCTACATTATTTTTATTTATTTAAACATTCAATAGGTATTCTATTCTATTGCACAACAATATCATATCTCCAACACATTCTTCTCCGTAGGTTTATTATATTGCTCAAAAATATATGTATTCCTTTATGATGTGATGATCTTTAACACCTTCTTTTATCAGCTTTTGTCAGCCTCCGTAGCCTAGTTGGTGGACCCTGCCTACGAAGCTGGAGGTCCCGGTTTCGAATCCCGGCGACGCTATTATTTGTGTATTTCTATTTAAGACAAGTAGCTTACGAGATGACATTCCACATCTAAATTATATTCAAATGCGATATTTACGAATATATTCTGAAGGGCTCATAAGTGTTCCTTGGTCATGGCTGTCTATGTATTTATAAGTATCTATATGTATCTGTCTATTACCGTAGATTGGGGTTTCTTTGATTTCTGGGTTTAATTTGATAAAAGCTTCACCTCATGTTAAAACTTGAATTGTACGCTTTCTGAACGCATCCTTTAGCCACTCACATGCTTTGAAATTTTGGTTGAGCTTTATTCCTATGTAAAATAAGAGTGACAGCTGGTAACCAGAGTTACCAAAAGCAATTGAGTGGCTAGGGGTTGTTTTTACGGCTGGCAACATTGAACGCCACAGTCATTATTTGATTTGCGCCGATGGGACCAAGCACATAGATCGTGTGGAAAAATAAATACATATGTAAGTACTACTTTTGTGTACTTTTCATAGCCGGAATAACTTCTAATGTAAGTACAATGTTCTATATGGTAAATAAATAAATTTAATGAAACTCATTCAATCAGGCATCTATTGGCCTATAAAATCAATTTTTGTTACAAAATAAATCATATTCATAACAGCAATTTTAATTTTCGGTTTTTGTTGCATGGGGTGTCATTGATCGCCTATACAAGTTTACTTTGATCACTTATCAATGACACCCCGCGAAATGTCGTTTTTGGATTATAGAGGTATTTGTATTAATATATATAATTTAGTAGTTATTTTTTATAGTATTATTGTAGAATAATGCCGCAAAAAATTAAAAAGATTGGGTTCCCGAAATTTTCGAATACGTGTCGTTAGAGGGCGTTTTCACAAATGCTTGTTGGTGACGTATGTGGAGTTCCACTTTTGAAAATATTTTAAATTATTTTAAAGTGAAGCTTATTTGATAGTCTATTGTTTGAACAACACAAAACTACTAAATATATTAAGATATCTGTATAAGTTCAGTAAATATACTGAAAAATATCTCCTGTTGGATGGGCAGAGGTTCCATTACGTCACTGATTTTGCAATGCATTTAAATAAAAACGGAAGATTTAAAAGTGTTGTACATTTCATTAATCGGTAATAAATAGAACAAGCTTTGAAAAAAAAAACAAAATACTTAAAAATGATTACAGAACAATACAGTTTTATCAAAAATCTTTCCTTAACACTACTTTTCAGTACTTTTGACTCTAATTTTTGTCCACAGCTTCACAATCTTCTAATATTTATAAACAAATATTTAACAAACTTCAACAGTTATTAAGTAGAATATCTTTAAATAAGTTAACATCCTAATATCCTTTGAAAGTTTTACAATATCTAAGGAAATAAATCACAGTCCTAATAGGACATTTTAGGCCAGTGGCGTTAACTAGAACACAAAGTGGCGTTTAGGATTGTAAGGCAATGTTCACATTGCAAGGATTATTGCACCTTATTTCTATTAACACGGTGAGGTACATTATCATGAGAGATGAGAATTAAGATAAATTTCTGAATAAAATAAAAAAACAATTCGCACTAGTTTTTTTTTTTTTACGTACTAAATTTTACTATCTATTTCCACTTCAATTCTACCCATCCTCGTTATGAAATAAGCCTTAGAATTCCATTACGCTACTTTTTTGTTCAATTCACGCTATAGTGGTGTAATGGAGGTAACGTATTCACGACAGCACAACATTAAAATGTAATTGCAAATAAAGTATCACATCTTCAGTCGATTTCGCTCTTTATTTGGAACAACGATTAATCAACAAATGCAACTCACTAAACAGTTTTAAGTAGAAGATTCACTTACCTTATCAAAATCAGTTGTGTAGGTGGAACTTCAGTTTTTGACTCAGCGACACGCGACCGTATTTTATGCATGTTTCACGCGGACTGCCGTATTTTAAAACTCAACGGCGGTTGTCTTAGGCTAAAAATGTTGCTATAATTCAAAATTTCTTCATATTGCTTTGGTTTAAGGTTGCCAAGCTATTAAAAATGCGGTGACGTAGTATAGGAATTCCGCTATACGCTGTTTCGCCGGTCAAGACAAAACCCATTCTTTTTAATTAAATTTGAACTTTACTACTATGTTTTAAGGGTTAGAATTAAAGTTAAGTTTATTTCTGACCAGTAGAATGCCCCTTATTTTGAATTAGTTTTGAAAAAGTATTATTTTTCTTACTTCAAACTTGGCAAGACTGGTATGGGACACGTCAAAATTAGACTATTCTTTTTATTTATTTGGGTTTAATTTAGAATTATACACTATTATCTGCACTATTTTAGGTTCAGTAAAAAGTTTATAAATCATACATGGATACACGATTAACAATTTATCATAAGTCTTGGTAGTATTTAAGAAAATGACTTAAAAAGTCATGGGACATGCGATTTTCGACCTAACAACAATTTGTGAAAACGCCCTAGAAAGGATTTGAAATCGGGCCATCACTACCGAAAGCGTCCGTCCTCGTTCTATTCGCCAAGCATCAGAGAATAATCATGTGCAATATGCTACATTTATTGTTCAACTAAGTATGCTTCTTGACATAAATTGTCTTTCAGTAAAGTAATTTTCCCTTCACTGCCCTTGTTTCTCTTTGTCAAAGTAACCCCAAATGCACGAAAATTTTTCGCGCACGATTATTTTGTATATTTTAGAAATTTACTCCCTATAGGGGTTACAATCGAAAAAACGGAGTGTATAAAAGTAACCCCAAATTAAGTATAAAGTTAATCACCACTTTAATTTTTTTTCAAATGATTCTTTAGTAATAAAAAATAAATTAACACTAAAATCGATAGAGCAGCAAAAACCGATATTGTCATTTTTTTATTTACTTTTTAAATTGGTATACACGGAGATAAATCCAAATTAATTTTGAAACTGATCAAAGTAACCCCAATCTACGATTGGGTAGAGGCTACCCCCTCATCTCAAGCCTTAATTGAGCTTACCGTGGGACTAGGTCGATTTACATGTGTAAGATGTCCCAGCATATTTATTTTTTAAACACATTGCCGAAACGCTAGTTAGCAATTGAAATGTTTCAATGTGAGAAAATTCCTTATTAGGCATAGGCTTAAAAGCTATTTAAAGCCCAGAATTCTAGCAATTTCACGATCGGCCGACGTTCACAGACTATTTATGAAGAAATCCTTGGAAACTGGTTTCTCTTGGCAAATACTAGGGATACTTTGCTTGAGTACATAATATGAATGCCAATCGGTTGGATTTAACTGGGGTTTGTAATAGCTAAGCATATTTGGAGGAAAATATTTCATTCAAAGAACACGTTTCATACTTAAATACGTCAACTGTATGGTAAAGCATAATTCGATATACAAAGGAATAGGCCACAAACAGGTTAAAGAACTGAAAGCTTTCTTCTATTTGGTTGCAAATGAGAAAATCTATATGCAAAGAGATGCGCAATTGAACAACTTCCCGTGCACACGTGCAATTAAAATATCAATGGAAACCTGAGCAAGAGCGAAGTTAATTATTCACGTGGCAGCCCTAAGATTAAGCAAATTTGCGCGCTTAGCCGGTGACTCACGCTTAAGTACACAGTGCGAACTACGTCTTGTGTGGAAGTAGGTAGTCCTAACTGAGATTACTGGATACGGCTCTTATTAAGGCGCAGAGATGATACTTCAAGGTTATGTTTGTTGTTACCTGGGGCATATTTCTCAAAAACTTGTAACGTGTACCTAATACAAGTGGAAGTCCTTATCTTATTAATGGTGCTAAAAAGAGACTTCCACTTGTATTACAAGTTACAAGCTTTTGAGAAAGAGGCCCCTGATAGTATTTATCTAACTTTAACCAATCATTAAGAACTACCTGCCTGGTTATATTATCAAAATTATCTTTTCATCCAAAAGACATCAACACGAATGAAACAATTTTTGCAATCTTGACCAGATTAACGATACATCTTAAAATCTTAAAATTATTACGGCATCTCCCGAGAGGGATCAACCTGTGTGTTCAAGGAAAGCGTGTCCGTACCCTTGTAAGGATAATGTTTTTCACAAAGCCTCAGTATCGTGGTAGGCCTGATTTTAAAGTTACTTATGAGATAATCTCCAACGAAGGGCGCCGTCCACCCACTCGCTCGCGGCACAGCAATTACAGACCGTGATTTCACATTTCTTACCAAACAGACTAGTCGAACCCTGAGAGGTGCCAGTGTAAATGCGGCTGAAATCTGTAAGAAATGCGTAGCCAGAGAGGATTTTTACTAAATGGTTCGCTTAGCGTTTCTACTCACTTGTACTCGTACCTGGACAATGAAAATATAAGGCCTGGCAGAGTGGGCGCGGAGCGAATCCGCGGCGCCGTCGCTACCATATCCGTCTTGACTTGAGAATAGTCCGCCTATTCTGTTCGCGAAGCAGTTTGTACCTAGACACTGCCATGCTTCATGTAGCTATTGCTACATGCAGTAACTCTTATTTTACATAGCAATAGAATCTATCACCAAAATCAAGGCAACAGGATAGAGTAATAAAAACTTTGAGATCTGTAAAAACCAAACCGCATCGAAAACCACGCGTATGCTGGATCATTTTAGACGATACTATCACAGTGTTTTTGATAATATTCATGGACATATCTGGCAATGAAATCCAACGTAGAAGTGGGAGGATGGGCTACTCTAAGTTTCTGTTTTGGGGGTTAAAGTTAATATAGTCTTGTAAGTACGTATAGTTAGTAGTCGGATGACTAATGTTTAGAAAACTACCTTCTCCATCATGGGGACTCCAAGAGGAACTATACACTTTATGGGTGGTGTGATCACCTTAGTATAGGTGAACCCTTATCTGTTCTTCACTGTCCTCGCGTCCTTTTCATAAGACCTCTTGTCCCAGTTATGCCCTGTCCTATAAAGTATTATTGTAACTGTATATTATTGGCGGAAAATACCGTTTTTTACTGTTGATACCATACCACAAATTACCTACTTCCTTCATTTAATATCAGAGTGCCGACGGTGCCGATAATATTCAGTCGTTATATAAAAAATGTGATCTGAAGAGTTTATACTGCGAACCAATTAAATATTATTGTCTGCTTACAACCGCCCATCGAATCAGAGAACCTATCTCATAGCTATATAGAGTGACACTTTTATGAATAAAGTAATGTTAGTTGTACCTATGATATCACTTCCTATGCTGTCATTCAGGATCCGGTCACGCTTTGCTGTCAGCTTCGTACCATTTATAGATAAGTCATATCCTTTTCCCTTCATTGTTTGAACTCAACGAAAGAAGATCATCTTTGCCCAAAATTGGGATACCTATGTAAAGTACATACCTACCTAAAGATTGGTAACTCAAAGATATACCTAGTACTTAAGTATCCTCTCTAAAAAGTGATGCGTGAAGCTTTTCAGTTATATGTATATTTGTTTGCTTTCCTTATTATAATTCATTTCTTTCATTAACTTTTCTGTAGTTGCTGGTGTACCTTTCGATCAACTTACTTACGTATTAGAAGCAGAAACTGAAACTAGTAACTTGAGGAATCTGGAAACAAAGTAGCTACTTAACACAGAAAAACTCATTTAGTTTGTTCCAGGATTTAACGATGCTTCTTCATTACATGAATATGGTAATTGGTTTATTAGATCTAGGCCTTGTTATGACGGCTGTAAGAATACTTTATTCACCAGCACAACTCTTCCTATGGGTTCTGTAAGAGTCTATTAAGGGATATAAGTGTCACTGACCATTTATTTATTGAAGAT
The DNA here is from genome assembly GCA_025490895.1 of Thaumatotibia leucotreta. Taxonomy (NCBI): domain Eukaryota; kingdom Metazoa; phylum Arthropoda; class Insecta; order Lepidoptera; family Tortricidae; genus Thaumatotibia; species Thaumatotibia leucotreta. Next base: position 17,289 of record JALPQI010017944.1, read on the forward strand.
TGATGATGGACCATCATCATAGTGTGCCCAGCGTGGCGATTATGGGTATTTACCTGCTAAAGTGTCCATATGCATAGGTAATAGGAGATGCATTTGCCCAACAGTGGACTGATATAGGCTGATGATGCGTGTGTTTAGTGGTTCTACAAGTTGGGCGAAGTCTCCATCTACGTGTAAGAATGCGCGGCTTTCGGGCGTGGGCGCTTAGTGAGTCACTTCTTGGCCTACGCGATGTCACGACCCACTCCGTACTTGTAGCTTTGCGGCTTCTTTCTAACCCGACGATGTCACGACACATGGATACGTTGCTCGAAGTTTGTCCAAAAACGATGAAGCCTGAATTTAAGTTGCCATGACAGTTTTTCCTGTTGCGCAGCTATACCTAATATTAGGCATTGGCGAGGAGATTCCTACTTAATAGGCAATCACATAAGTAGTCTACGTAGTCAAGTAGGAATCTCCAATGCGGATTACCTATTATTAGGTATATTAGATCGTGTCAATTTCTAGAAGTACCTAGAAGGTACGGTAGGTATCAGTCGACCTGATAACCTTAATATGTAAGGTGCGGATAGTATTTTAGGTGAGAAATGTTATTGGCTAAAGTAATACGATTTTGTAGTATTTAAGTACAAAGTAGGTTCTTCAAAAAGTCTTGTGCAAAGCCTCCTCAAATACCTAGACGTAAGTAAATAGTTAGATAAGTTTATCCTTATTCATAGCCAGAGATTAAACCAAGGTGTTATTTGACATGCATGTTTGATGAACAAAGCATCATGCCTTATAAAGGTGCATTCAGACCAAACGAGCATTCGCTATTCTAGCCCCCACTTTACGAAATCAACGAATCGCTTTTTGAGTAACGATCGAATTTCGTAGAGTAGGTAGGGGGTTAGAATAGCAAATGCTCGTTTGGTCTGAATGCACCTTAATAACGTTATAGCAATAGATCCTTATTCGACCTACTCCCAAGTAAATAAGTAGATTTCGATTACGGATCCATATCATAATTAGTTGTTATAATATTAAAACTACCTAGTAATATACCAACACGATAAATTCATATTATAATGTGCCTAATATAATTGGATCAAACACATGAGAATACCTACTGCATAATACTTTTGAAGGAATATTTAACTACATGATGAATCGCTCCGAATTTCATTGCCTATACTTGCTTTTACTGGTGTTTCACTTCCAAAGAAAATATTTCTCCAGCCTGAAATGCCGAAATGAAAAATAATATCTCGGAAAAATATACGACAAAAATCTTCAGAATCATAGACAGTCCTGCTCACACTAATTGATATCACATTTTTGTATTTAGGCAATAAAGTACCATTTCCGAACAAAAAGTCACATTCCGTCTCTTGTAACACAAAACCTCTGCAAAATGTAGGTAAGTTGCATCCATACCAACACTCGTTATTGGAACCCTTGACGCATCAGGCTGGTCAAAGGTAAACAGCTGTCTGACTGTAATGTGAGTGCCATTGTGTCCGCGCTGGTTATCAGCTCTGACTGGGTCAGTTGATAACTCTGCGTTCCTCTAGTATCAGCTAACATACCTAGTAATGTAGAACGTTGGTATGCACAATTGCACAGTATGGTAATTGACAGTACCACTATCTGATCTGATATGATATTTTTTTACACAACAGCTATTCGGAAACGAGTCTTTTCTTTCCTGCTAACAAAGTGGAACTTTTCTGTCCTAGGACATTCTGTTGCCAGCCTAAAATGTATTAACAAATGTTTTAGGCTGGCAACAGAATGTCATGAATGGTTAAAGCCGGCCTTAAGTATACATCCGGAATCAGAATATGAATTAATACTCTTAGGCCGGCCTTATACATCGGGAATCAGAGTAAGTATTCATACTCTGATTCCGGATGTTTAAGGCCGGCCTAAGAGTATTAATTCATATTCTGATTCAGGATGTATAAGGCCGGCCTAATATGAAAACGAATTCTTCTTCAGAATCGATTATTTTCGTAGTTAAATATATAATGTTGATTTCCTCATATGTGATGTTTTACAGTAGGTATATGTGTCAAACAGTTACACGGTATCAAAATTGTTTTCGTCTTCCTCGTTACGTGCAGGATTTCAGTTTAGACTATGAAATCTATAGCTTTACTTAGGCTGCAATGAACGGCTTTGTCGGTAATATAACATTTTGATTCCTCGTGACACAATCTACTACTTTTATTTACTTACAAGAATAATTTTGCATGCAAATACCATTATTGTGTGAGTAACTATCTGTCTAGTTGTCTATTAATACTGATTTCCAACGGGGCGATTTCTTCAATTAACGATTCTAAAGAATTATATACATACGAAACGCCTAATACCGACGATGATATTGAGATCACTGGTGACTAAAATTATCAGTATTATCACCTGTGATTTCATGTCACTGTTTCCCAAATGCCGTATTTTTGATTCTCACACGTTCTTTACCAACATGCAGAAATTGTACAATGTCAGTCATAGACAATTATCCTGTTACGTTCCTTTTTGCGCAGATGTAGTAGTGTTGTCCTTAGTATCGGTTTTCATTTTCATACTACCTATAACTCATTTAGGTTCTGTCAAAGCGGTCGAACGTAAAACGGAGTATCAATGTCATTTGAATTTGAAAAGAAGACTAAAGTTTTGAAAGATAGCAGATGTCACTAAGTCAACTGTCAAAAAAAGTCACACGGTGATTTCAAATCGAGTGGGTGGGGGCACTAGTAAAGCGATATCATAGGTATGACAATTCTAGTCACCGATGACATTTCAAAAATACGAACTCAAGGGAAATCACTTGTTTTCGGTGAGAATAAGTCACTGGTGAAATTCAAAAATCGCACCCCAGGGATGCACACTTCAGGACCACTCATACGCTATGAATATAATTTTACCTGC
>JALPQI010017945.1:0-25701 GCA_025490895.1 Thaumatotibia leucotreta
AAGAAATTTACGTCTTTCGATGACCGCGGTAGTCTATTCAAAGTATTCACACTAGCCTAATCGTTCGAAGATGCGCATGTACTAAGCAAAGGCTTAAGGTATCTCGATGATCGAGAACATCTGAATCTGACTTAGTAACTCGAATAAAAGTCTAATCGGAGTGACAAAATTTACGGAACTTCGAATATCGCGGTAGGCCGTCAGTACCCCCAGGTGACACGGAGTCCATTGACCCCGCCTGATAAGGCGAGGTGAGTCGCTATCAGCCGTTCCTAAAACCCTTTCGGCATACTAACATCTGTTGCGATAAGCACATCAAAGGGCATAACGCGATAGTAATATTGATTTTACTCGTTTTGGGCTATTATTATGTCTATTGAATATGATTGTGTTATAACTTGTATGACACTGTATTTGTAGCATAAGTTGCAAAGCAAAAGTTACGTTATGTATCCTATCGCGCTCGCACTGACTGACATATTGGAGCGAGCGCGATAGCCTGCTATGCAATAACTTAAAATCATTATAAACACAAAAAATACAAAAAAAAAAAAACAAAACAAAAAAAAACATGTAATAACAATAACATAGTTCCAATATTTAATTATTAGCCGCTTGAATTGTGCCGTAGATATCAGGAATACCAATTTACTTTAATTATAAGCCTCCCTCTCTCGACAAAAAAATTGCCGTGCCCAACAGGATTATAATGTCTCTGTAACTTACTGTGTAACACCTTGTAAACCACATTATAAGTGCACTAAAGATTGAGTATTGAGTACGTATCGAGTAAAACCTAACGTTATCGATATTTGCAAAGTCGTGATGCAGGTAACAGCTTCTCGTTCGCCGTTGGTGTGACCAGTCTGCTATCCCGCTTGTACTAGCGTATTGGTACGAGCGAGCCGTATAGAAAGAAAGTCCGCGCTAATAACGCTGCGGCAGCTCATGGTAAGCCCACGTATGTTTTGTATAGTCCGACCGAGATCTCGGTCTTGGTCTCAGCATTCTCGGCCAAAAATCGAGCCGAGATCCGTCTCGGCTCTCGGCGAAAAATGGCCGGGACTCTCGGCCGTGGCCGAGATTCGTAATGAGCAGTAATTGGCGAGCTTGACGCCATCTCGCGAACTTACTGCGATTTTATTAGTGTCATATGTGACATGAACTGACTTCAATTTCACTTTAAAATGTACGGAAGGAATAATTTAGATTAAGCTACCCCTCCTATCATACTATCGATAAAAATATCTAAAATTCGAATACCGGTTTTTGGGGTACGTACGTAAAAAAAAATTAAAAAAAGAAAATATCCATAAAAAAATTGCTGTATTTAGTTTGACATCTCGGTTCGGCCTAGAATCAAATTTACTCTCGGTTTAGGTCTCGGTCTCGGCCGAGACTAAAATATGGGTCTCGGTCGGCCCTTAATGTTTTGTGCTAAGGTTGCATGCCTCAACACCTAATTTTCCTGTGTCATATTCATATGCGAATTGCGAACCGAAATTAATATTAGACTGGATTCATATCCTTAGCTTTCGGACATCGTCGTAATGTGACTCATCTGTCAAACTATTTGAGAATTATCCGACATGAATGAGGCACTTGCATGAAGCGAGCTTCCATTTCGCCACTATACCCTACTCAACCTCGTATCTGCAACAATCACTTGATGGAAAAAACGTCCGTATTCAAAGTGAAAGAAAGGTGACATTCCCATGAATCGATTGCTACAATTACGAGGTAGCGTAAGTATAGCGACTATTTGCGGTTCGGGTAACCGGGTGACCGCAAGCACATTCGTCACGTGGGGCCTGACCAATGTGACATATGATGATACGAGGTGTTCATAACGTCAGTCATGTCGGTTAATCGGGGTTACGTTTTGTATGGGTACGGTAAGGGCAGGAGCGATATGTAAAGGTGCATTCGGACCAAACGAGCATTCGTTATTCTATTCTATCCCCCGCTCTACGAAATTAACGAATCACGTTTTGTGTACCGATCGAATTTCGTAGAGTGGGGGGATAGAATAGTGACTGACCATAATAGCGGATCAGTGTTAGAGTACCATCATAATTTACTACCTATTTGCTACTATTTACTACCTATGTTCACGTATTTGCTACCTAAGTTTTAAAAAAGAAATAAATTTAATTAAGTGGGCAGTCATTCTGACGTCAGGATGACTGCCCACATTTATTATTTCGTGGTTAGACCCTATATTTTGGAACTTTCTATGTACTATGATTTACTACCTATTTGCTACCTAAGCATATATTTTTTCCAGATTTTTTGGGCAAAAAATGTCGATTTTATAAGCATTTAAAATTCTCAAGAGTCAGGATTTTGTGACGAATCGTTTTAGACTCGATTGCAAAAAAAACGGTAGTTAAGGGTATAAAGAAAATTAAATTTAACATCACATTTTTGTGTTACGAATTTAACCATATACTGTGTATTGTAAAACTGGATCAGATAGGCGGACATTTGAAACGATGACGAAATCCCCAGAGGACGAACAATTTTAATAATTAGTGTTTTTCAGAAACACTACGCTGGACACGAAAAAACAATTGCACAAATTTGCACCTTATTTCAATGGCTTAAGGATTTTCTTCATGTTCAACGATGTTTAGCCTAATGTATGACCTAATTAGATTCCCTCTGTTGCAGTTACCGCATTTGACGTTTGTGTAGTTATAGTTACTGTTTTTAATCACTTATGCCCTTCACGTAACCGTCTATCAAATGGTCATAAGCTAATTATTCGTTTGTCCTTATCTGTATTTAAGATCTTCGTGTGATAGACAGGGACAAAATATGAATTAGTTTAAATCCGCGTCGCGTCGCATGGGTTTTATTTTAGCATTTTCGGTGTAAAGTTCTATTTAGACACCCTGACATGCTTTTGAGAAACAGGCCTCTGCCTGCTGCCTGATAAATAGATTTTTCACACCACCTATTCGAAAACGGGTCTTTTCTTCCCTGCTAGGAGGGATCAGAGTGGCAATTTTCTGTTCAAGGACTTTCTATTGCCAGCCTAAAAAATTACAATGAAATATGAAAATAAACAGTACGTTCATAATTGATAAAAATTTCTTTAGAATATATTGATTTAAACTTTCACGATTATCACTCATATTTTAAAGACAAACGGGTCTTTTTTTTTTTTTTTTTTTTTTTTAATTTATTTAGGCAACAAACAGTCATAAAAATAACAATCGCGTAAACTTACGTTTAATTATATACTGACGTTTCGGGCATGACGTTACACCCGTGGTCGCAGGCAGACTGGCGAGAGAATGTATCAACACCTTCAAGCTGCGTTTATGAATAAGGGGATACGCAGGAAGAGACTACATAATGCATAAGGGTGCGGAGCGGAGCGGAGCTGTGCAAAATTGACCAATTACATTCTTCAAATTCAAAATCCGAAGCACTGTGATGCGACTCCGCGTCAGTGGAGCCGCATCCTAAATGTCGTCGTAAATATGTCATTTTGATTATTTGTGACAGATTTCGGATCGTTTCATTCTCACAGCTAACAGCATCCGTATGCAGCTTGACTGCATCTTGCTCATGATTTTATATGTCCTTAATAATCCAATCAGTGCGGAGATCGTTCGAGAAACGCGACCCGGTTCGGTATACCGACGTCCTGCCATTAAGACCTCAGTTGCGTTGGAAAGAATCGGATTGGTGGGCAACTTACAGTGACATCTGTATGCTTAGCATATGATTGGCATGTCAGTATGTCGCCGCGAGATAGATTTTCCATCTTTTACTAACTATATGAATAAAAGAAGGATGGATATTCTATCACGCACTAATCCTGTGCTAGGCCCCATGGTTTAGAAAAACACGCTGTAGTTATGGTCAACATAAAATATCGTCGGCTGACAAGCAAAACTCGCGAAGTAACAAATACCTACTTGAAATAAAGCTCCTATCTCAGTTCTGATTTAATACAGACATAAGAGGTTGCGAAGAGTAGTGAAAGTTTTTATAGTGAGTTTTGCTTGTCAGTCGACGATATAGAAGCGCAAAATGCCATATGTTTGTTATAATGTTATACACCCTGTTTTATTTATTTGCGTTAAATTAAAGGGAAGCTTATTTAGGTCAAAAAATAATTAATTTCTCTAAGAAACTAGTATCTTAACTCTAACTGTTATTAAGTTATTAAAAAAATAAGTTTAATGACTGAACAAGTTTAGTGTATTGCAACCTTTATTACATTCTAATGAAACTTATTTTGACATGTGCCGTCAGTCACCTGAGATCTTATTCTTAACCCTTAGGTGCATATGGTATCACACATTCTATTTCTGTAATGACTTATGTAAACAATCGATGCCAATTAGAACTCTGTTGCTCAGTGTGATAGTCGCAATTGATTACTTATTTCGACATGTGTCATTTCGGTCGTATCGTTTTTGATACTGTATGCACCTAAGGGTTAAGGTTCTCTCACACTTGCCATTTCAATTATTATGTATGAAATAATAAAAAATAAAAAATTTCGATTTAAACAAAAAGCGATATATACCAGGTTACTCCTATTAACGTACCACGTAACCCCTCGAATTTAATGCAAATCAAAAAAACGGGGTGTATAGGTTGTCATAATATATGTTCTTTATATAAACATATATTTAACATTCTGCGCGAGTCATTACGCGCGAGGACATTAAGCGCATCTTTTACTTGTATTGCACTGCACCACTATATTCGACTCAAAACTATCTGGCGACTGAAGGCCTCATGCTATCTGCGTTACACTTGTTAGCACCAGATCAGAGTGAGAGAGATAGCATCATGCCCTCAGTCGCCAGATAGTTTTGCTGCAAATATAGTTCAAAGTGGTCCAAGGATATCCAAACGGCCACTGTTTATTTTTAAATTTATCTATTTACTTTTACTGAAATATGTTTGAGGTATTCTTAGGTTCAATAGATCATAACCTCACCAAAGTTTTTTTTATGTATAAGAGAGTTTAAAATTATATACAAAAATATTCTGGACACAAATATAACCATCCCGGGAACCTAGTCTGTTTAAAAGCCTTAAATTTGACTCTGGATTCTATTTCTCGTTTATAATCGTCCGAGCCATTGGAGAATATCACGTCTATACATTAGTGAGTAGTGCCTGTCTTGTCAGTATACTGTCAAAAGCACGGTGGTCAGAGTAGATGCCGTTGGCTAGCTGCAACGCACGGCTATGGCAGGTTCGGACCGATCAATTGTTGCAAAGTTTGTGTTCGACTAAGGGTATTTATTATTATTATCTCCTTTATTCAATTATTATTATGTAGAATATTATATAGGTATTACGTTTTAGTATGAAGGCCGTTTTTCCTTTTTCTTACTGATTGTTTTTTTTTCACGCGGCCTGTCATCTTTATACGAGAATTTATTATGAATAAGGGGATAAGAGTATATCAAGCGCAGTTTTCAAAGACTAGATTTAATCAGTAATCAGCATAAAATGTTTATAAGCCATAAAATAGAAATATAAGATCGATAAAATTCATATAATTTACATTTAAAAATCGGATTATCGCATGTGCTTAGTATAATTTAAGGCACGGAAAGGAGTACTAAAAGTGAAATAAAATAAATCATGACTTGGGTTATCCATGATGTCTGTACACTGTACAGAAAGCGTACAATTATAAACCCTAAAAAGTCTTTGCCGTAGTAACCAAAGAATCTTAAGTATACTTCAGATATCAGCTAAGTGCTCTCTTAAAGTTTCGATTTATGTGCTATTATATTTATAGTAGGTGATGTATGATGATGATTAAGTAAAAGTTAAATTAAAATTGCGAACTTAAATTGTATAAATGGACAGAAGTCACTAATCTAATATCTTCTGCGGGATAAATGAAACAGTTCCGATAACACGTCTGAATGCAGATTACATCAAGGTCGGAATGTCGAATGCCAAAGACATTTTGCACTTTACTCCATAACAATAAGGTGTTGAAGTGTAGATATTTTAGAGGTACATAGAGCTCAACAAGTGAATGGAACCGTTCCAATTTAAGCTTATCCCTGGAAGGCGGGGCATAGTTGTTTAGACTCGGAAACTGCATAAGTTAACTTTGAATCCTAGGCCGACCTAATATCTGCATATTACGAGTATGAGACAACAATGTCTTCAATACGATTTGTATTCGCTTTGGAAGTAGTCATGAAAAAACTGTGCACGTGATTCGAGTATACAGGGTTGCCAGTGCCATTTAGTATGTTTTCATGCATGTACTGTTACCGGTGTCACTTGTTAGTTTTAAGAATACTCAAAAGTTTTTTTTTTTTTGGTGGCCCTGCGTTGTGGCAATCTAGCCATGAGACATGCTGAGTGGCAACCTAATTTGGTGTGTTTATAATTTTATCAATTTCTTTGAAAATGTACCTATGTAATCGCCAAATAAATAATATTCTATTCTATTTTATATCATTCATGTCGAACCAGACGGCCTACCGTTAACTTCGAAATCCAAAAATTCGCAGATTTGTCTCTTGTCCCTCCAACGAAGATAGACGTAGGTATGTACATAGTATGAGAGCTCAATGAAGTTAACCTCCAATCTCCCTAACATACAAAAAAAGAGAGAAAAATGCTCAAAATTTACGCATTTCCAAGTTCGCGGTTCCACTACTGGAGTGTTCGAACTATAGGCATTGGTTCCACCGCGAGCTATAAGCTATCGGCTATAGATACGAACAAAAGATAAACGCTTACATTTCAATATCACATTTGTAATTTTATAGCGTTTAACAATTTTTCTTGTCTGAAATCAGAGTCAAAAAATAGAGTAGACAGTCAGCAAAATACAGTAGGTGTTTTCTTTTTCAATCTGGTATTTAATAGATGTGAGCGATAGCACTCGATGGGATTCACGCTGCACACGAAATGGCTTTTCTCAGAAGGGAAATAACTTTTCCCTGCGTTTCCACTCGTTCAGCAGGAACTGGCGCATGAACGGAGAAATACAATTTATATTGAAGACGGCTTAAAGGAACTTTCTAACTATAAATGTTGAGTAAACTATGGAACATTTTGAAATACCTGTTCATTCTCGTAGATTGGAAAAATATATGACAAACGTTGAAAGTAATACGAGTTAACCCATTAATTTAACATTTAACATGTTTGCCGTCCTATAAAAAAAAAAAACAATTTAGAAACTCGCCTTGGAAATTGAATGCTTTAACAGAACTGTCAAGTGGTCAAAGGGTTACGGAAGGAACTAACTTGCCTGTATTTTTGTTGGAAAGTCTCATAACCAATGAAAAACGAAATGGGTTTGTTATAGTAGGTACGGCATTATAATAGCATGGTTGCAATGAACAAACAAAACTAAACTGAATAATGCACATAGAGACAGGCATGACCAATAAAGGCGTCTATTTTCCGTGTGGTGACGGCAGCAAGAATACATTTGTCACCACCCCAACTCCTCCTGCGGGTGTCTTAAGAGTCGACTAAGGGATTGAAGTGTCACTGACCATTATTTTATAAAAGATTGATGATGGGCAGTAGCGTAATCATAGTGCAAACGGATTGGCGATCGCAGGAATGCGTCTGCGATCGCCAATCCGCTTGCCTAGCGTGGCGTGGCGATTATGGGCATTTACCTCCTAATGCGTTTATACGCATAGTTAATAGAAGAAGCCTACGTCCAGCAGTGGACTATCATCGTAGGCTGACGATGATTTTGCGAATTGCAGCATTAGCAGCATGATGCTCTAAGATATTTATTTATATCTTGTGGTTGAATACTTTGAATACAAACGAACGGAGACGGGTAGTCGCGATTCAACTTAGCAAGACTTTTCAATCACTTGCAACGCAACTCGAGATAACTTCTGACTTCGAAAAAGGAAATTATTTCTTGTTAATAAATAACAACATAACTTCCTCCATTAACGGAGCCAAGGTAAACTTATAAGCGAGTTATAATAACAAACTTTTTGAGAGTGCAATATGCGCAGTCGTCATGTAACGAGCTTGTTAGCGGGTATGAAAAATCGTTCGAAATCATGTCGGCACAATTCGATTATAGCGAATGGTGGCATTAAACTTCGAAACACGACTCTATTGTCACAGCGTTACGGTACAAATTGTGATATTTATGTGTAAGTACCTGGTATGGTACATAGATAGGTATGACGAGGATAATAGGCTAGGCTCTGATCTTTCATTTACGTTTGGAGCATTCTCTGACATTGTTTGATGCCCTGCGTGTAAATAAAAAAATGGTTTTTAACAACTCACATGGTTTGATTTTTGCGATAGACTCTATTTCTATGTAAAATAAGAGTGATGACATGTAGCAAAAGCTACATGAAGCATGCCAGTGGTTATAGGCAACTCTACGTGTGATTATTAATTATTACTCCCATAATGATAGGTAGTTAATTTTGTCTCATCTATTTCGATTATAGTATACAAAATATTGCTTTACAGAAATACGCTATCATCTTCATATTAAAAAAACGTGTCAGTAATAGTAGTATAATTTCTTGCTTTGAACATTGGCTAGGCGTCCTTAACTTTGCTTCGCCGTCGATTATTTATATAAGTAATTCTAGAAGTAAAAAATTTGATACGCTCCTAAGGGTAAAACCGGCTGACAAAATCAAAATCGGTTATCGAAATGAAAATTAACTAGGCTGAAAAAGTTTTTGACCCTACACTAATAACCCTGTAATTCCAAAGTTATACTAGTACGTCAGCCCAGGTTAACCGCGAGTTAATAGACAAAACACCAAGCTAACCACAGCTTGCATAAGGCACTGGTCTCATCGCCAGCTACTAAGCTATAAACTATCGGCTATAAACATAAACAAAAGATAAGGTGGAAATACTAGTACCCGACGCTGTACCAATACTCGTCAGTATAGCTTGAGTTGCCATCGATAAGATAAAATCAATTATTAGAGCATTTAAACTATGATTAATGTATGTACCTTTAATGCTTCATATCCCAACTTTGAAAAAATTAGACAGGCTGACGTTTATTAGGACTAGAGTTGTTATACAGGGTGTAAGTCTAATACGGGGGAAGCTCTAAAGGGGTTTAACGTGAAGCTCTTAAGTTTACATAATAAGTACATTCGAATAACTTTTACTTAAAATCAGACCAACAAAATTTTCCATACAAAATAATTCGGCGCGCAATGTAAAGCAACATACGCGAGTTAAGCACTCGTTGACAGCTAATTTCAAAAGCAGATGACATAACTGCCAAATCAACAATAACAAATGTTCGTACCTACATTGCTGCTCCGATAATCTTAAAAAAATCTGTGGGGTCTAAATTAAGAGTAACTTTAAAAAAACCTTGTATTCCATGATTACACTAAAAATAAATACTATTTTCATCACACTTGCTGTCTAAGCGCGCCATTGTTTGCGCGCGCAGCGGGAGTAATAGAAAAGTGAAATTCCCTAGGGAGTAATAGAAATGTCAGTACGTCATTTAATAATGTTATTTCTTAAAACTTATTTTTTTGTCGGCAAGTGTGATGAAAAACATTGTATGCATCACGGTCGGTAAGCGGAATACTAACTCGAGTCATAAAAGCCCTCCGCCTAACGGCGTCGGGCTTCTAACACTCTCGTTAGCAATTCCGTACTTACCTCCCTTGATGCACAATGTACTATTAACAAAACTAATAAACTCCTCTCCCAAAACACATGACAATATTATCAAACCGCGATTAGAATGGAATTCGAAAGTACTGTTGACACAACAGTGTATAAGTCGATCTAGAATATATTCATAGTTTAAGTGCAGATACTTACAGACAAGATCTATAAACAATTATTTTCTTGGTAATTGTTGTGTCATTTTTGTGTCAACAGTACATTCGAATCCCTTTCTGATTCCGGTTTGATAGTACTTAATGTAGATTTATATATGATCAAAATATCGTGATCAAATAAATATTCTTTGTTGACATGTTGCGCACTAGTATTTAGGTACGTTCATCTAACACACTAGCGTGTAAAAACAGAGACACGCCGATACTCCCCCGGCAGTGATAGCTGATAGCTGGGCGAGTATCGCCGTGTCTCTTTTATTTACACGGGAGTGCGTATCTTTTGTTAGTGTTTATAGCCGATAGTTCACAGCTTAGTAGCTCGCGGTGAGACCAGCGCCTAAAGCAACCGCCATATTGACCGCAATACCCGCCGGCAGTACATAATACGTACAATAATACAACACTAATTACTATTAAAATACGTCAAATGCAATCACGCGATGTTCACGTTTGTGAGATAGGATTGTATTGTATTTATTGACTGGGATTGGCTCTCGTACTCATAGTAGGAAAATAGGAAATATGGAAAACCTTCCACGATATTCATATTCATTTTATTCATAAAATATAAAAATTTTACATGTCTACACAAATATATATTCTATAATATTTCCATCTAACGAGCCCAAACTTGGTAGAGTTAAATGAGCATTTATTATCATATTGTCAATTTTCATAATTTTGAATTTATTGGTAAATTTTGGGTAATTTATAGTCATAATCACCTACGGCAAAAAATATTCCATGGATGTTTTCCTATTTCGTTACAATTTCCCATACTCTCTGTTTGTTGTACTCCCATACTCTCTGTATAAGTTTTTTTTGATAAATATATATCTTTTTTTCAATAAATTAAGTCGATATACTAGACAACATTTATTTATGTCCTAAGTACCCTGTCCAATTTTACGATATAAACATGAACACCCCTGTATATTTAGTCCTAAAATTTGCAGCATTCCCGTATAAAGCAAATCAAAGGGCGGTGTAATCGCTACCATTTCGTCGATTTGATTTGAAAACGCAAGTGTGTGCAGTCCACATGTTAACCGAAATAATTTGAATTTAACCGCAATTGCAATTATCGAGTTAGAGCCACGGCCACCGCATTTCTATTAGTTTGTGCAAGTGAAGGCGTTTAGCAACTAGGCACGCCCATACATCTCACGTGCCTACACTTTACGAACAGGCCCTACTATGAGTTTGTAATGGCAATAGTCACTATACTAACTATCGACAGTTGCAAACAGTTAGGCCTACTATCGAGATCACCGAAATTCGTTATTTCGGGGATTTGTCTGTGTCACTCCAATTTGACTCCCGGAGAATCCGCCCATTTGATAAGTTATTCAATGTATGATTTTGATAGCTGCTATCAACTCGTGGTACGGGTAGAGTTTGTTTAATTTATATAAATTCACGTACAAACACATGTAAATATTTGTGGTAATACTAATAATTAATTATTAACGCTGATCGCATTAAATGAGAATAATTGATCATTATGTACTAACGAGTATTACCACAAATACAAATTTGTATTGTTCGTAATCCTAACACGCTTATTTGCAGGATGGTGGATGTAATTTACTGCAGGATTTATTTAATTATTTATACATACAAACTGTAGACTTGTACATATTAGGTAACACCGTACACTATGATAAACATCAAAAAACCCAAATGTGGTCCGAGGCATAGTTCCCAAACGCTCGCCGCATTACATATTTTATTGAAAACGTACAAGAATACGAAATCTTGTAAGTAGGTCATAAAAAACCGTAAGTAGGAAACGATATCTGCAAAGTGGCGGGCAGTGTTTTGAGGAAGAAAGCTCAAGATTAAGCCGAGTAGCTGATAAATGCTGGTGATGATATGATTTAAAAAAGAACACTTCATGTATCTATATATTATAATAGATATATGGGTAAGGCCGCGGATTTTGACGAATTTACACAGACATAACATAAAAAAAAATACGTTACGTTACCATAAAACGCAACGAAAGTTGCTATAAAGCTCAGCTCATACTGGTATGAACTCTGATTAAATAAAGGTCGTAAAAAAAAACATATTTTTATCGCTAAATACTTGTTTTAATCAAATATAATAATCAACCCATATAATGTAATTTCTAGTAGTAACTATACTTAGTAATTACTTAAATTAACAATATTTACAAATGTTTTAATGCTATAATCTTTGGAACTAAATAAACTAAAATAAATCACCATAAATGCTTAAATGGAAAACGAACTATTATTAATTAACACTAATAAACGCGTTAACAATTATACTGTATTTCATTAGCCCTAGGGGGGTAAAATTACCGACTGGAAAAAGCTGATTACTTCTAAAAACGCAAATCAAAATACCTAAATAACAAAATAATTTGATTTGTTTCGCAAACACTTGTTACAGTATGCTGTCATTCAAAATCTAATAAAACTCATTTAAATTAGTAAATTTCTGTGTCCACTTCCCTTTACCACATATTTTCGTTACGTAACATAAAAAATACGTTACGTTTTGTAAAAATGTAACGTATTCGTAACATAAGTGTAACGTATATTTGAAAAAAGGTTGATTATCTTGGTAAATAATTGCAATCTGAACATAATAGTACATGCTACTGACGTTTAAAACTAAACCCTTTCGTATGAAAAAACAGCCGTTTAATAATAATCACTACTTACCGTGAAAATCACACTACCACTTTAGACGTTTTTTGCTAAAACTTTCGCCGCGTGCACTGTGACAACCATTTTGTTAACGAATTAATGGGAGTGAGTGTGCTTATGGGTGTCGCCCTACTAGAATAAGAGTTGCTAATGTCGATTAACAAATTTCTACCAACATTGGCTTAAATATGACCTTAAAAAAGCGTTACGAAAGTATCGCAACGTAAGTTTGGAATTGGTGACTGGTGACCCAAAAATTAAAGGGAAAGAAAACAGTAAAATTGTTCACATATCATAAGTCCTTAATGAACGAAGCAATCGTTTATCATTATAGTTTAGTTTAAAAACAAACATTTAATGCTGACAAGTCTAATAATATAAAAAAAAAGGTTTTAAGTACTCGTAGTCGAAAAAATTACTCGACTTTCGTTACGTTTTTGGTACAAATAATTATTTTTATTTATTACTTTTAAATAAAGAGCTAAATCAGCGATTTCATTTGATTACATGTAACTGAGCATAGGAGAATATTTTAAAATTGATCAGAGTTCTCTAGATGCTATCAGTTTTTTTGTATGAGCAAGACAAATTTTAAGCTCCGAATTCGTCAAAATCCGCGGCCTTACCCATATAGTATATATACAAATAGAAGGCACTTAAGTGCACAAGACTGTCACGACCAAGATACAAAAAAAATTGATAATAAAATACATAAAAAATGTCCTTCGAACCTACGATTCGCAACCAAAACCCACTGCGGCCCTACCGCGAAAACAGAAATTCGTAATTTTCGAGGATTTGTCTCTCTCACTCTTTTGAATGACTGAGAAAAATGCTCGAAATTTTCCAATTTCGATTTACGCGGTAGTTGCCTCGTAGGCAGACTAACTAGTGTAACTACACTCACTACTAACTCCTGAGTTGTCTTGACCGTACAGTTTTCAGAAAATCTGAACATTAATGTACAATAATGTCCATGACTACTGCCAATTTAACTTGGTGGAGTTATCCACCAAGTTAAATTGGCAGCTCGCTTCGACTACTCCGCACTCCGCGAGGTGTAAACTTAGCTCGGCTTATGTGTATCTCCGTTCTTCCGTGTAAAGAGGGCAGCTAGATGATACCCACCATAAAACATGCGCACGGGCACCTCAGCATTTATGCTTATTAATAATTATGTTTTACGATGCTAGTTAAATTTCACTACAGTAAAAAAGGCAGCGCATCTCACGCAAAGGAGATAACGATATAATTAGTCGGGTATCCGCCCACCGAATGGTGACGCGTGAGCTACGTACGAGAGGGGAAACAGCATGGCGACGCGATAGACGATATTAAATTATTAATTAATTCATTGACAAGCTGTCCAATTAATTACACAGTATCATATCAACAAACAGTTTTATTAAGACAGAAAGCTACGCGGCGTGATGCATATAATACAAATCTACTGCTAACTTATATACTTACTCACAAGTAGTAACATTCATTATTTTTATTAAAATGATATTTGTACTGTCTCTACGTGGACCGCATTCGAGTACTTCCGCAATTTCTACATATGATCCGGTAATCGGTTAGCAGTCGTCGCCTGTACGTCACCAATGTCATGTACAAACGACATGAAAGTAAGACGTCAGTGACACAGTGACTTCATTGAGTTACGTGTTGTTCGAGTTAAACAAGCGTCGCGAAGTTGCCGCGCCTATCCCGTCCAGTCGGTGTGGACGTGAATACCACTAATGGTAAACATAGTGCGTAATATTATGTTGAAATCTTACGCGTATGCAGTATGATATTGAAAGATAGTTTTTACAGTCACGAATTGTGGCGGTATTTTTACGCACAGTTATGCGTGTCGTGTGTACGTAATGTGTGGCGTGGCAAGAAAATGCCTTGGGCAGTTTATTACCTACATTACACCGGTCATCGTACCCTGTCGCAAATAAGTGAAACAGTATAATCGTCGTTTGAGAACCAAAACTCACTAAGTAACAACTAACAAATACGTACGTGTACGATCTAAGTTCTGATTCAACACTGACATAAGGGGTTTCTAAAAATAGTAATAGTTTTTATAGTGGGGTTTGCTTGTCAGCCGGCGTAACAAGTAAGCAGCATTAAAAGTATACATGTACAGTCAAAGACAAAGATACAATGTCTGTCAGTAAGCATGAGGGGTGTTGTAACTGCCCTTGGCTGTCCCTAAGCATGGATGACGTGGTAGTGACATATTAATATGACCTATTTAATTGTAGTACATATACATAAAAAGTGCACATGTATTGTGAACCTGTCATAAAAACTGTAGATTAGAAATAAAACGTTGTTTTTTAATTATATCCCCCAAAGTGTTGTACCTATTTGCAACCAACGAAGCAAACGCAGGAGAGGTTTATGATGAAGCGATTTTTTTTTATTGTATCAATATCAATTTGTAAGCAGTAGGGTTAGCACATGTACATGATTAAAGCGATAGTATCTCACAGCGACAAACTATCCTTCCCCGAATCCCCGTTTCATTAAAGTTTGTAAAAGACGGAAATTCTATCTCGCGGCGACATTTCGCAAATTCGCACCAATAATATGCTAAGCCTACATTTCGAGGCGGGGCAGAGCAAAATCATTTTGTATTGACCAGAATTCAAGCACATCTACAAATATACATCACGAACGTGTTCACCGAGATGAGGAAGCAGTGCATAGACATATTAATTACACCGCTTCATCCCCGAGCTGGGAGGAAATTCAATTTCGGGGCCGCCGACGCCTGATAAGAGAAGCGTAGTCTAGTTCCATTTGCAGTCTAACGAGTAGAGCGGCAAACGGACCAAATAAAGGCCTACGTATGATGGAAATGTGTTGTATCTGTGCCTTAATTTCAGCCTAAAATACATCAGGCGTCATCAATATCGCTGACCATTCGCAAAAGTGGTACCCCCGACATTTAAAAAAAGTATTTATTATGGTGGGCTTCTTATAAAAATTATTAACGTAAAAAAATATTATGGTTGACTATTTGACTCTGAATCACGAGCATAGGTAAAAATAAATAAACCAAAATGTTCACCATACAGTTTTCATTCTTTCCATTCGATACTGCGATACAGTATATGGAAAATACTTAACTAACGGAACGGAATAATGAATAAACCTTCGCACACTTTTTTCTCGTGTAAGGATCGAAATAGCTGACGATTATAAGCAGAAACAATATTAAAACATTTTTTTTGCTTTTTTTCCCTTCAACATTATCTCAACCAAAATACGATACTGAAAAATACCTTAAACGTATCACTATGTTTATTTTATTACCTATACACCTAGTATGACGTGTAGTACTATGGCTAGGCGCAAATCTGGTTGGCCTAACGGATGGATTTGTGGGGATCGAGAATACGACCCGTTTAGACGCGAAACATCGATCGGGACACAATAACGTTAGTCTGATTATGGTCATAGAAAGCTTACCACGAACATCGAAAATTTCGATCAAATGTCTCTGTCACACCAGGAAATGCTTCATCGGAGTGAAAGAGATAAATGGTCGAACGATTTTTGAGCAGTTTGAATTGTACAGTAAAGAAAAGTTGTTATCTGACCATTCGTGGACTTTACACGCATTGTAATAAGGTCAAGAATAGTCAGATAGTGTTGTCGTATGTAGGTAACACTATAGAATACCAGTATAATTATGAAGATCTGTAACCGTCATCTTAATTAGAATAGATACACGGATGGTGACTAAGAGTTCTATTTAATGTGCGGTTAAGTGGAGTACCGTGAAGTGTGGTTATTGTGCGTGTGGTCACCAACTAAACCATAAAAAAGCAGTACGTTGTCATCGAATGGTAATTTTTGCTGTATTTGCGAAAGTACAATAATAAAAAATCATGTCTCGTAATCGAAACTTATTTTCAAATTTTAACACCAAAAAAATATTATTAGCAATAAGTGTCAAATTTAAGTAAAACGGAATATCGAACTCATGTGTATTTTTATGGCTGGATGTACTCTTTCATGTATACATGGAAAATAATTCATATGAAGTATTAGACATTTAAAAATAATAGGTAGATGTGTCCTGTATTTCTTAGTTACCTGATTTTACGAAGTTAGTATCTTTATGAGAATAGAGTGTACTCATCGATAACAGTTATTTTATGACGATGTTCGATTTAGTCAATCTCTCGATCCTGCTTGAAAAATATCTAGGTATAAATATTAGTATTATACTATACAGTGGTTACTCAGCTACACTTGATGCTTGGGAGTAATCCTTTCTGAACAAGCAAAAAATACCAATCGATAACATCATGTGGCCAGCCAACTTTCTCTCAGGGTTACCACTAAATGTACTGCGTGATAAGGATAAAATATACAAAACAAACATAGGAAAAAACGAAACCGCTATTGATGGACACTGGACATACATTAGTAAATCAGCTTTTTATTGTTGGCAAGGTTGGCTATTATTTTAGCAAGCGAACCGTTGCGAGCGGGCAATGGAACTCAGTAAATGGCACATCGAATTTTACTTGTTGAAGTCCATGTTTTTAATTCTGGCTTTATATAAATTGGGACCCACGATAATTCATTTGCAGTGCGGTAAACTTGAGTGATGTAGATACTACGACAGGTATCGAGGGTATCTTATAACTTATTGATTCACGGGTCATTTGCAACAAAAAAATACATAAATGAAAAGGCTATAATGAAAACAACGTATCCTATCACACTTTGTATTACGAAGTTACCCATACCTAGTTTGAATTACTAACTTTCATAACACAATAGATGCGATCGTAACTATGTTTTGTTTTCATTACGCTCTTATTAACTATGTAGATTTTTTTCCAATCGACTCGGAAAATTCGATAGTATCATTTAAAGGTGAAAACATTGACAACTCGTTAAAAAATGTATCTAGATCTGAGCTGTCGAATGAGATGTCATTATATGACATTCACATTAAAACGTCTCATAAGATAGCAGCACAAATATAAACCAATGTAACTTTAATTTTACAAGATTCAATACACATAAATAACTCGCCGGTCCCAATCATATCATAAAGGCACAATGCGACGCTCGAAGAAAGAAACCACCTAATATCTATAAACATCTTGCTCCTATAAACCGAGGTTCATTGCACCCGCTCCAAATAGCCGATAAGTGACCATCTGTGGACTCTATGCTAGTGGCGAAAGGGTGTATAATAGACAAGAGCAACACAGAGCGTGGCCCGACAGTTTGACCCTAGTTGCGGAATCGGGGTGTCATCGTTTCGCGATCGTCCAGCGTCCATCTCGGCGGCCAATTGACACTTGACCCAGCGACACTTTGCTGCGACCTTGACGAACAGTGAAGCGAGTGTTAGTGGGTTTTGGCACTTGTCACTCGCGTCTGGCGAGGTGGACAGACTGATATCAGTAGGACCGTAAAATTCGAAAAGCATTTGTCTCTGACACTCCGATGACGTCTTATTTGGAGTGACAAAGGCAGATGCTCACAATTTACGAATTTGGCGGAGGACTCCAGTTCCCGAGCTGCAAGTCGAAAGTACGACCAAATGGAGAAGGATTATATCAATCTTTTATGCTTTTTTCGGCTGAATACACCACTGAGTTTATGATGGTCGTTTCATCGTACATCATTGGAGCTGTCACGTTATATGACTATAAAAGCGTCAAAGGACGAAATGATCGGTGTGTATTAATAGCTACTCACTTGCTTTGATTTTGGCGATAGACTCTATGTCTATGTTAAATAAGAGTGATGACATGTAACAAAAGCTACATGAAGCAAATGAGTGGATATTATATAAGGTCCTAATTTATTAGTTGCAGATATTTTAACACATGATACTTAACATTAAAATAATTAACTTTAAATATAAATTAAGAAATCTTTTCATGTAATTTTTTTGATTTCATTTCCTAACAAAAAAATTAAATATAATTTCGTCTAAAAAAAATCATCATGTGTGCATTATCACATGTCACAATAACACTGTCTGTCATGTCATCAAACGACACAATCCAACGGAAAATAACATGACATTGACAATAAAGTATTTAATTTATCGACGAGAAGTGGCCAGTTCCATTTAAGTGGTACGTTCAATGAGTTTTCATTTAATAATCACATAAACAGGATGATTTTACGTAGGAAATTTGTTTTTCGGTTTTCTCCAAAAAAACATCGTAAAAGCTATAATGTTTCATGGTTTAATATACTCCAGAGACCGAGTACTATCAGCTGTAAAAATATCTGCATCTAATAAATTAGGACCTTATATAGTCTAAAGGCCACATTGATGAAATATTACTATGGGACCAACATCCAAATCTCGAAAAAACCTGCTGCTCCAGTCGAGTTTGCACGAAACAGCAGATTTTGTTTTCGCTTTTTGAAGAACGTTCCCATAGTAATAATTCATCAATATGACCTACAGGTTATCATTATTCTAATATTACTGGCCGATCACTTCTATGTCAGAGCGACATGTCAGACGTTTAAAAAAAAAACTCCAACATAACCTCAGATGGGTATTGGCCACAAAGACAGAGGTTTGAAACTTCCGTATTTCAGTCGCCATCATATATATCTCTAGACATGATAATAGAGGCCTTTCAGATGTTGCGAGCACCCTGGACGCTTCGATATATCTGATAGCAACAGAAACTCCGAAATCCGCAAATTTCGAGGATGTGTCTCATTCACTCCAACGAATGCGTCATTAGAACCACAGAGAAAAATCCCCGAAACTCGCGGATTTCGATGTTCGCAGTAGGACAACAGTACCATATTAAAGGTGACCAGACTCACAGCTCGCGTACTGTACGTTTTCCAACTCAGAAAACTCGGCGGTGGAGATCGGGCTATTGGTTCGCTATTTGTTTTATATTACCTCTTCACAGTACAATTGCATTCAATATCAAATCATTCGCATAGCGCACAAGCATTATTTCATAGTTGCAGCATGAGTATCAATTTGTAAACAAAAGAATAACTATAACTAGATTACAAATATAACTGTTAGTATTGGTTGGCAAATATGATCAAGTGCTAAAACTATAACAGTAATATTGGATATGAAATTGATGTTTGAAAAATGTTAACGAATAAATATTATCGTGCTACTTGTCTCGTTCGATCAAAACTGTAATTAATTACCCAACGCATCTATGTAGGATAGAATGTGCCTTTGACGCAATTAGGTGTCGACACATTTAATAACATGATTATTTACAAGCTCTTTTTTGTGCACCCTACAATCTAGTTACGCAACAAACAATTGAGTGTTTCAAACTATTTTCCATGAATTCCAGAGACAAAAAAGAACCTCAACCAGAGTTGGGCAAAAAGCATCTGAAAATTACATTAAATTTGTATGTGTACTTTGTAATCTAGAGTGAGGTGGCACTGGTGACAGTTTCTCACGGGCGAGGCACTTGTCACTCTTTAATTCATACAGATAGATAGTGACAGGTTTCCATCTCGCCCGCGACGTATATACTGCTTACTCTTGTGCTAAGCCCGCTGGGTAGAAGGGTATTTCTCGTTTAGATTTGTGAGTTGTCACAACCATGTCCAGAGAGTTAACGTTATCTAAGCTTAATTTTCTGTGTTTATATATGAACAGAAAGCTCGACACAGGAGCTATTTCACAAATAAGTATCAAAATGGAAACCCTTAACTTTCGAACATGGTCGTGACACACGCGTCAAACTAAATAAGAATCACCCAGATAGGATATCATACAGACAGTAAATACTTGTAAGCTATACATAATATTCGTACTGGATTGTTGCGATTCTCAGACCAGACTGGAACGTCACAAATTCGCGATAGCCAACCCTCTCACCGCCAAGCGTTCTGAGACGTTTTTGCATTAGTATTCAGCAATGTTAGTAATTATACATTACAAAATGCCATGGAAATACGCCTAATGAAAATACTGTTTAAGTATTATTGACAATAAGCAGGTTATTTCAGCCCTTTAGTACGGTGAATCCTCATGGCTTAATTACCATACAAATGTGCGGGAAATACTTATATCGCAATGAAATATTGTCACATTTGTAAACTTTTATTCAATAATTACATATTACTAATAAGAGCAACATGTACTCAATACAGCAAACTAGTAGTAGGTACTATTGACAAAATTGAATTCTGACCCAGAACAGGACCTTGTCATAATAACATTGGAAGTGAAATGGTACGACAGTTGCTGCAATTTGACTTTCAATGTTACTATGACAAGCTCCTATTGTGGGATTGAATTTTGTTTGATAGTACATAATTATGCATCGGAATTCGTGTGAAAACGAAATAGAGATACCATCGAGCACCTACTGGTACCACCAAGAACGAGTAAGCTAAGCTTGAGGTATCGACGATAGAAACGAACAAAAGATAGTCACTCCCGTGTAAATAAATGAGACGCGATGACATGTTAACCGCACTTTTGTACGTTTCTATCACCATCATATATCAGCAACATTTGTATGGCCAAATACCCCTGCGGATTCTCCTTAAGTTAAAAGCGAATGGGATAAAAATAAATCTTTAGTTAACAATTGTGTCATTCCCATTCTATCGATACTCAATTACAAGAACGATGTATTTGCATCGGCGCATCTCTAGCATTATGTATAAAGTAAACAGTTAACTGCCCATTCGTGACTCTTATTGCTATAGAAATAAGGTGCACGGATGGTCAGTTAATTATGTCACCTAAGTAGATTCCCAAGGAACGAGCTGAGGCGGGCATTTTACGTTTGTACCGTTGGAAGACTGAAATGTTGCCTCTGTCACGGTTACGTTTCAATTCACAAGTGCGAGAGAGAGGCAACGCGTCTCGACCGCGTTATGGACGGATAAAAAGCTTGCCGCGCCGCAATTCGCTCAAGTTTGTGGCCAGGCCGTATAGTTTACTTGTACGGCGTTGTAGCTGGCTTAGCCGTATAGTTTGATTTTACAGCTGTGTAGCCGTACTCACCTTGAGGTTGCTGCTGGTACGGCGCAAGGAGTCGCGTCCGTTTCTTCTCGTAGCCCTTTTGTGTGATGTCACCTGTAAATTTTGATCAGTTTAGCAAACAGGTAGACTGTACTTAATTAGGTCAGATATTGGACTATAAGATGAAAAGATGATATAAAATAGTCACTGCAAATAGCCAAAGCATTGTTTCCTACAATTTCGTAATATCGTGTCATTGTATAGGAATACATTTTTACTATACTTGTACATGATTTTTATTTCGTATTTAACAATAGTTTTTCGTGTGACAAAGTTGTAATGAAATGAACGTTTACTACTAAATTTTGTAGTTCTCTTATATTCGAGATATTAAGACTACAGGAAACCTAATAAAATGTTCGCATTGGCTTTTTAACAAAGGAAACAACGTAGTTTATTGATTTTTCATCCGTAGCCGGATCCTAGTTTCCACAGAACGTTTCTTTTTTAAATTAATTTATTACTTCACAGCAATTTCTTTTGCGAAACACTTTTCTTTTGAGAAACAAGTTTTAGTTAGTGTTTTTTGCCCGTTGAGTTCCTCTTGTCGAAGTTAAAGGAGGAATTTAACAAAGTCAGTGGGAAAGAGTGAGATAAGTACTGGGCGTACTGGCTATTAAATTCTTTAAGATAGTCTTCGAACCATCGAAAGACTAGAGGTTACGGTTAGTACATTTTTTTTATTATGTGATTCATTTCGCGAATTATCGGAAATTATCGCCCAGGAAGTTTAAAAACTGAGGTTTTAATTTTTATATTTTGGCTGGACTATAACCGAATCTGAAGATTACGGTACTGCTAGAACGCAGAATTTTACCCCCTGTAATTCTTATCTTAACGAGTTTTCTTCGCTTTTCTTTGTTTATTTATAATTTAACAAATTTAGAACTAAATGAAGATATAAAAAGGATTTCCAGCTTGCTAGGAATTAATTCCGCAAAATGCTACATTTGGATCTATACCAATCGTCAGTTGATTAAAAATCTTGAATTATTCCATAATCACGCTAAAAGTACACAATCTTGGGTTTATTACGAATTTAAAATCTTAAGCTTTAAGTTAAAATAATTGATATTTATTAGTATTAATGTAAAAATATATCTACAAACATGTTTCACGATCTGTTAAAGACGTCAAACGCTATGGAAAGTCAGCCATATTTGTTTACGTTTTTTTGTAGATTCTATTGACTACATAATTTTCTTGTTTTATAGGCACGCCGATGTCGGATGGTAAACTGCGTTTCGTATCGTGTATAGGGTGAAGACACATTTATCAGCATGCGTACGCATTTTTTCTAATAAAATTGGCTGTTTAGTATGAAACGTGTAAGCATGCGTACGCGTGCGGTCCCATACTAAACTGACATTTTATATAGATAAAATGCGTACGCATGCTGATAAATGTGTCTTCACCCATACGCTGACGAAAACCTTACTTGGTACGGCTACGGGACTCAATTCTACACCCATTTATAAAATTAATATACTTAGGTGTGACCGGTCAATATGAGATCGACTTACGCGTTCGTTTGTTTGGCTACGACCTTGCCGAAACCTGTACTCGATATCGACAAAAACTGGCCATACCAATTATCGAGACGTACTTATGGCAATTATTACAATGGACTAAGTGATTGAAATTATTAGGCAACGTGGGTGCTGTTTGTTCTACATGTATATTTCTTTATACGGGACATACAGGGTGGCTAGTTCCAGTCGGTCAGTATAGGAAAGTATAATTATAATACATACGAAGTTATGTTCTTAGGAATCATGTTATTAAATTTAATAACAAGAAAAACTGCATCCATACATTTGAAAAAAATCTGTACCCAGCAGGGGAATCGATCCCGGCTGCTTAGAAAAAAAACTCATGCAATTTCTATGTAGATATCGATTTTGTAGGTGTTAAGCAGTAAAAGTCCCTATGAAACATGATGTCTAAAATGAATGGAATTCATTGTTTTCACGTATTTAAATTTATTTTAGTAGGAGTTCATTGTGTAAGTCTTAAGAAAAAAGTTTCTATAGTCTGTAATCAGCAAATTAAAATAAAATGTTTTTAACCCATTTCTGCAATCTCCCATCATCAGACTCCGACTTGATGCCAACGGGACCATCTCCGGGTTATACCCGTTCGATAAAAAAAAATCGGTTCACGATTCTCGGAGATGTCGAGTAACATACAAACAAAAAAAAAACAATCGAACTGAGAACCTTTTCTGAAGTCGGTTTAAACATACAAAACCGTCCCCACCGTTTACAAAAGTAAAAGATTCGGGTGCTCTCGAACCATCGAATCGATTAAATTAATAATCTGTCAAAATGAAAACAATTATGTCACTGTTGAAATCAGTTGGCCACACTAATCCGTATAATCGGATCATTTATAAATTGACACAGTTGCAATAATCCCAATTAATTCACTCATACCCAATAAATACCAATAATATGTATACATTTCAGAGCGTATGTCCGAGACACGAAGATCAAAATTGTTGACATATTTTTGCAACTGAACGAATGTCGTGTCATATGTATTTGTGGAATTCAGATTCGTTAATGAATAGGTGGGAATTCCATTTCACAGCTCAATTTTGTGACTATAAATTGGGGTGGAATATTACATTCGGTTGACAACCAAAACTCACTAAATAACAAATACCTACTTGAAATAAAGCTCGTATCTCAGTTCTAATTCAATTTAGACGAATGTCGTATGACATGCTAAAAGTAGTGGCAGTGTTTGAGGACAGACTTTTCAAAAGGGCTTATTTCCAGCTGTAACTTTTTTTGGGAAATTGAGAAAAACATAAATTCACGGTTTTCATTTCGATATTCTTTCTGTGTTTTTGATATAGTACTTAAGTGAGTTGATATAAATGTTATGCCACTAAATATATTGCTCTATCAACTTAATTATTAAGTTAATATACCATACATTTTCAGAATTAAGCCCTTTTGATGCGAAACTTTTAGAATTAAGCCGTTTTGTTGTGGCCTTGTGAGCTTATCCAATAATACACAAGCTGTGTTTCAAGGAAATTTTACAAATCCTTCATATCTACAAAAAGTACTTAATAATAAGTTATTATACACTTCTAAAAGCTATAGTACCATTTTCTTAGTATAAGGGAGAAATAGGCCCTTTTCAAAGTCAAGTCAAACTATTCTTTATTCAAGTAAGCTTATTAAATTAATAAGCATTTTCGAATCGTCTGACATTATCAAGAGAGAGAAAAAAAATCTACTACTGGTTCAAACCCTACACTGTTCCCGAGAAGAACCAGTAAGAAACTCAGGTGGACTTACTTTTTTCAAAACAGTATAATAATACATCTTATTAAAATAACATGCATTAAAGAATTTATTACATAAAAAAAAATGATTATAATAGACATTTTTATAAAAAAGAGAAATAAATACAGAATCATTATATTAAACAAAAATAATTATTTCTCAAACATGCAATGAAATGTTGTAGTTATGTGCCTAAAAAGTGGCCGGGAAGTACCTCGTTGCCGGCCTAGGCCGGCAAGTGCCTCTTTTTAGGGTTCCGTAGCCAAAATGGCAAAAACGGAACCCTTATAGATTCGTCATGTCCGTCTGTCCGTCTGTCCGTCTGTCACAGCCAATTTACTCGGAAACTATAAATGCTACAGTAACGAAATTTGGTAAGGGTATGTGTTGTACGAACCGCTACAGGATTATGATACTAAATTGTAAAAAAAACCATTGGGGTGGGGGCCCTCCATACATGTAACTGAGGGATAAAAAAATGTTTTTAGTTGTATATAAGCGTGTGGGGTATTAATAGAAAGGTCTTTGAAAATGATATGAAGGTTTATACATTTCATTTTTATTTAAGCAAATCATTTTCGAGATATCAGCTCTCAAAGTATGAAAAATGTGTCCCCCCCCCCTTTATTTTTTAAACTACGCGATATAAAATTCTAAAAAAATATACAGTGTGTTAACATGAGCCAGGCTTTTATTTGAACCGAGGATTGAGATGCAGATTCTTAGCCAAACCATGTGCATTATTTGTTTAAAAATCCTATTTTTAAAAGTAATTAACTTTCTAAGAAAAGTTAATTGAGAAGCAATGTACTTCAAAATAAATCGTTAATTGGCACTTGACAATGACAGAT
>JALPQI010017946.1:0-26053 GCA_025490895.1 Thaumatotibia leucotreta
ATAATTAGCATTAAGAACGCACAAACTATAGGTACTGGTTTGTAATTGTATCCTATTTCATTAATACTTAACTTTTTTTTCTTTATCCTTTTGTTAAATTGATGTACGTAAATTTTTGATTTAATAACTTCAAATAATAACACGAGGATGTAACACTGACCCAGATTTATTGACCTAAATTCACTTCAAAAATAAAAAAAACCCCTCTACCTTTACACAGTACAAATTCATCAACTTAATCAAGCCAAAAATCTTAATAAACGCCTTAAACCGTAAACAGGGTAATTCATGGAATCCGCCATTTCTTATCCGGCACAATGGGCTATTGTGATGACGTCACCACAAAGGCGCAAAAATGTCCTTTATAAAGTACATGGGGCGTCTTTGTTGACATTGGTGTGTGCGTGCAAATCTACGTCTTTATTCGTAGTTGAGATGATAATCCGTAATCGTGTAGGTTCAATGTCCAATTGTCCATATAAAATAAATAAGGAAAAGTAATATATAAAAAATGTGTTAATGAATAAAATAAATGCCAGTTACTACAAAATGAGTCTACTACAAGGAGGTTGGAACTCTTAGGGCGCCTATAGAGAGACGGCGTGACAGACAAAACCCGTGCCGCGCATATGCGTTTTACGCATATGTGCTGTCAGTACCTCTCGGGACGTCATGGGTATATAAACTATAAAAATATACCAAAAATGCCACATTGCTCTGTAATCTGGTGCAGGAACCAGTCTACGTACGTTAATAAACAAAATTCAAACGTTTCCTATCACAGGTAAGTAAAAAAAGTTATATTAAATTCAATATAAAATTAGTATGGGCGAGAGACATAGTGAAGAGACACGATGCTGAATTTGTTATCGATAGTCTATGTAAACTCTTACAACTAAACGGTGTTAGTAGAAATTCAAAATTTGTTCCCGAGTTACGGACGTTTCCTATGTATAAGTAAGTATAATTATGTGTATTTCTCTATTTAAGTACATATATATATCGTCGCCTAGTACCCATAGTACAAGCTTTGCTTAGTTCGGGGCTAGGTTGATCTGTATGAGACTGTCCCCCAAACATTTATTTATTTATTTATATTTACCAATAATATAATATTTATCTAGAGTGCAGACAATGAAGCAACTATACAAAAAACATATAGTTTAAGAAATTCTGACTTAATTTTTAGATTTCCTATAGAACCATGTGTCAGAGAACGCTGGATAACGGCGACTGGAAAGTTGAACTGGTTTCCGCAAAAACACGACACAATTTGTTCGGACCATTTCCAAAATGACTGTTTATAAAATTAGAATGTAATAAAGGTTGTTCACACACTTGTTCAGTCATTAAACTTATTTTTTTAACCGACTTCAAAAAGGAGGAGGTTAACAATTCGTCGAAATCTTTTTTTTTTTTTATGTATGTTCCCCGATTACTCGAAGACGCGTGGACCGATTTCAAATATTCTTTTTTTGTTTGAAAGGGTATACCTTCTAGTTGGTCCCATTGTCACCGAATCCAGATCTGATGATGGGATCCTGGAGAAATCGAGGGAACTCTTCAAATGTTGTAGGCACACATGACATTTTTCATTTATTTTCGAAGACTAATCAAGTATTTGCATCTAGTCATGAACATCTTAAGTTGGTGATCTGATGATGGAAGGTACAACTCTTTAGCAATTAGGAGTTGGGGGATAATTCTTTAAGTATAACATATTTCGTGTATTTTGGAAGCTATTTGAGTATTTGCCTTTAGGTGGTCATCCTTTCATGTTGGTGAGCTGATGATGTAAGGTACAACTCCTTGGAGATTAGGAGTTGGGGGATAATTCTTTAAATATAACATATTTCATATATTTTGGAGGCTATTCGAGTATTTGCCTTTAGGTGGTCATAGTCTCATGTTGATGAGCTGATGAGGAAAGGAATAACTCCTTAACGATTAGGGGTTGGAGGATCATTCTTTGTATATATAACAAATGTCATACATTTTCGAGATCTATTCAAGTGTTTGCTTAGTAGTTATGACATGTCGGTTAGCGGTTAGTGATTCTTTAAATAATATTGGCATGCTAAGTCTGTTACCTTTGAAATTGTTTTTGTATTCATATAAGTTCGCCAGTTCAGGTTTTATGGCCTACTACAGTGCAGTACATTCTAATTATAAGTATTTAGAGCATACTGAATAACGATTTTATATTTACACTACTAAAAAGCAAAAAATAAAATATTTTAAAAATAAAAATAAAACTGCCTTCAAAACTTCGCCCGAACTAAAAAGTTAAAAATAATTTTGGTTCCTACTTCTTAAGATTTCCTACCCAAACCTTTAAACCTTTTACCCTATTCATTGAAATAAAACATTATGGCTAGGTACCCTACAGATTTCTTAGAAGTCGGTGCCAAGACAAATATGTTCACTTTGCGAGTACTTATATGTATTTGATAGAGCTTTGTAATATACTGTCACTCCGGTTATGCTTTCATGAAAATGACTGAGGCAGACCATTCTGTTGATAAAAGCGTAATCGGAGTGACAGTAAGTTACAAAGCTCTATCTAATATATACCTATGAACGTATTCGGCTTGGCACCGACTTCTAAGAAATCTGTAGGGTACCTAGCCATAATGTTTTATTTCAATGAATAGGGTAAAAGGTTTAAAGGTTTGGGTAGGAAATCTTAAGAAGTAGGAACCAAAATTATTTTTAACTTTTTAGTTCGGGCGAAGTTTTGAAGGCGGTTTTATTTTTATTTTTAAAATATTTTATTAATAACTCGATAGCAGTAAGAGTTAAAATACTAGTTTCTTAGAGAAATTAATTATATTAGACCTAAATAAGCTTCCCTTAAAGTTATAGCATATGAAGAAAAACAGCCTGTATAACTAGTCTTAAGACCGCCTGTTGTTAACCTCTGTCTAGCCTTACCCTATAACACTTGTTGTTTAACTTTAACCTTAAAGCTAACAACTTAATGTAAGTAGGTACTTATTGTAAATATAAATTCAAATAGGTAAATGTATAAATTTTACTGTTTTTATATCATTCATAACGACATAATTTTAATGAGATTTTAAAATGAGAATGTTTGAATAGCTTTTTTCAAGTAACATTTTTAATCAAATAACTGTTGGTTTTAATCTATCGATAAAAATATCGAGCCATACCAGAACACTATTTACATTAACATGTCAAAATTACCTGACACGGTCGATTTCTATGAAAATGACAGCCAAGGCCGCCTCTATCTCTAAGGTTACTCACTAAAGAGGTCCGTGCTCTGTGGTCTACTATGAACTAATAGGGGAAGCCTTTGCCTAGCTGTGACACAATATGCTATAAAAAAATTTTTGGAGACAACTTCTTACACACAATAGCAGGTACTGAATGAATGAATTCAACTTTAGAATGCTTGCCGTCTCTGTCATGTGGAAGAGTAAAAATTTATTCTCGTACCGCAATCGAATGGAGACGGTCTTCATGTAAAGGTGAATCATTATATTCGTGTTACGTTGAGAAAAAAGTATCTGCCAAGTGAAGCCTATTATTTAAGTATCCACTACAATTATTATTATTACAGTGCACACAGTTATTATAAGCTCATAAAGAAGCATCAAGCAATAATTTATTACTAATTTTTTTACTACTCATCTTTATGAAATTCTAAATAAATAATATTTCAAATAATACATAAAGCTAATTTTACAAATCGCTAGGTACCCCTATATAGTTAGGTAACATTTTAAATATGTACTAACTTTCAGTGTAACAATTTTCAAATTACAAATTAATGAAAGTGCAACATAGTACCTTATAATATTGGAGAAGCGAAATGTAATATTATAATTCTCCAATCACCAATTTAAGTATAAAGACATCGGGTGACATCTTACTTGCTTTCAATAGACATTTTCAATACACTAGGTGTTAATATTTTCAACCAGCGACCCGTAAAGAGACATACTTTAATATTAAAGCATTTCAGTCGGAGTATTCCAGTCTTACACGGATCGTATTTGAGTCGATAATCCTTAAAGCCAGGTCGAGATTGGGACCTATTTGATAGTGAGCCGAGATATTGGAAACTGTCTAGCGAGTTATTTATCATTGATTAGGTTTTTATCAGCTGCAATGTAATTCTTTCATAGAGAGAAATGTGCTCTTTTCAACCGATTTCAAAAAAGGATTTCTCAATTCGATTCTATGTCAATTTTTTATGTATTATTTTAGACTATGTGAACGGGTTGAGATGATTTTTTTTTATGGTACCATTTTAATTTGATCCAGTTCTGACAATGTCAGCCATGATAAAAACATACAAATCTTCAATTTGCAAGCATGTGCACGAAAAATGGACGTATAACTCGATACGGCGTCAACCAATTTCTATTACGTAATAAAAATAATCTATTATTATTTATGTGTTTTAATGTTTATCATCTAAGATAAGCCACAATGGCTGCTGACTATCAATTGTTCTTGACTAAAATTCTATAATAACGGTTAAAATGATATCGAGATTTCTGCTTTTTTTAGTTTATTCGACCCGGTCACTTGTTATTTCTCACTATAAGTATATTCTTTACTTAAATAACAAGTGATTCGGTTCTCTCAACAGATTTACAAATAATTGTTTTCAAACCTCTAATAAAAAACAATGAGTGAAAGACAAATCACCTCTCTTAAGCGATTGAAAAGATTTCATCTCACAAACATGGCGCAAACTTTTTAATATCACACAAAAGGTATAATTCCAGTGTTGCCACACTGACTAAAATACGGCACAGAGCGCTCGAGTGTAACAATTTAATCTCGGTTTAATTCCAATTTCCCCGAAGCTGGCAACATTTAATAAAGCAGGGTTGTGGCTAGGGATTTCAATATGCTGAAACTAGTTGCAATGGTTTCTGGTTTTAAAAGGATTGTGGTATTCCTCTCCATCACTCAAAGATATGTTTATACTTGCGTCGACATGAATGTGTTAACCTACAAAAAGAGGAAATTATCAACTTAGTAAATGCCCATTATATTATTTATTATATTAATATATCTTCTTCTTCGTGTAAAGTGATCAAATGATATAAATTATTTTCTGCCAGTATCTTGCCACTTCTACTCCTCGGGGAGTAGCTTTTGCCAGATCTTCCGAAGTGCACGTTAATTAATATATTGTACAAAAATATAGTTGGAGAAAATTTTTTTTCAGTGCATATGTCGCTTTTTTTACGCGCTAGTGCGAGAAGTGATTCATTTTACGTCAGGTCAAAATGTTCGGACGGCTATATGTACTTAAAAACGTCGTACAATACACGTGCGAAAACGAAATTCGTAACTCATATCGATTTAAAGCAGTCCCTTCGGTCGTGCTTTAATTTATCTCCACTCGGTTCAAACTTCATTTTTTCGCACTTACATCGTAAGGTACAATATTAATCTCACGCTAATTGGATGGCCCTAAAAATGGAAAACCCAATAGTTAATTGATTAAAGTCGCTCATATCTGGTATCTCTTAATACCAATCTTCAATCACGCCATTTCCCCTCCCTACTCCAGTGTCGCCATTCATCGCGAACTCCGCGCGTCGGGATTTTTTAATTTCGCGTCTTCGGACGTCACTTTGTGTAACGAGCTAGTTTCCCGGGACGCCGGGATTTTATCACGTCGCTTGAATTTTTTAATGGTTTCGGTTGGCATTTTTGATTAGCACTTTAGGAAATTAGTAGCCTTTTTAAAATTTGTAGCGGTTGAAAATTCAATTATTAATATCAAACAAATTAGAAGTACTTACCTTGTTGATAAAATATTACAGTCTACTTGATTATTATTTGCGGCGATTTCAGTTGTTTTTAATTTGCCTAGAACTATAATTATTAATTACACTAAAGTGCGTCACTTAAATAAGATCAGGTAAGGGTGAATCAACTTTTTTTCTACCTTTTATTGCTATGGTAACGGTCAACTGAGTCACGCTGGATTTATGCAAAATGCTACTTAAACTATGCAATTATACTAGCATTGCGTTTGATTTCATTACAATTTTATTTATGTTTTACTTTTCAACTGGCTTTATTGTCTAATAATATTGATTATTGTTAGGAATATTTAATTTTATGTAATTTCTATAACATTACTTCCAACGTGTAAACTTTAGTTAACAAATAAACATTTTCATCATATTCATCATATCAGCCGAAAGACGTCCACTGATGAACATAGGCCTCCCCCAAAGATTGCCACAATGACCGGTCCTGCGCCACCCGTATCCAACGGACTCCTGCGACCTTCACCAGGTCATCAGTCCACCTTGTGGGGGGCCTACCCACGCTGCGCCTTCCGGTACGTGGCCGCCACCCAAGAACCTTCCCGCCCCAACGGCCATCAGGTCTACGCGCAATGTGCCCCGGCCACTGCCACAAACATTTTATTTCATTACAATTTCTATATTCGCGGACACTTCCTGATCTTTCCACCTTGCATTAGAAGAATAATATTCAAATATTGTGTCAGTTTTTACCTCAACGCTTTTTTAATATCTTCAACAATAGACTTCGGGAAATTAGACGTTACCCAAATCAGTCTTGACATTTTACCAGGAGATTTGAATTTGTTCTTTCTGAAGGACGTAATTTATTTCATGCTTTGTACGGACGAGGATTTTTGAATGGTTCATGGTGTCACCTACATAATATCTATTCCGTTTTTTAGGTTTTCGTAGTAAACTAGAAACCCTTATAGTTTCGCCATGTCCGTCTGTCTGTCTGTCCGCCTGTCTGACCGCAGCATAGCTCAGTGGCCGTTAGTACTAGAAATATGAAATTTGGTACAGGTATATATTTATACATCTTAATTACGCCGACAAAGTGATAGAGTAAAATATAGAAATAAAAATTTCGTGTACCTCTCTTACTTGTTAAGTGGGGAAGATTTTTTTTACGTAATGCTATAGTTAGTAGGTATCGGTGAATAGATAAGTACTCGTACTCTAAAAAGAATAAGGTTTTTGAAATAAAGTTTTTCTTTAAAGTCAATATTTCCAGAGATAGCCCCAAAATAATAATAAATCACGAATACGAAGGGCTTATAGAATGTGATAGTTCTTAATTTCTTACTAAATATTCTGTTCTTTTTAAAACTCTACATTGAAATAACTTTTTTCTATTTATAAATGAAAATATCTTCGTTCCGTGCTTAAACAATATAAATACTATTTTATACATGTATTGTATACAGTGTGTTACCATGACCCAGGCTTTTACGAAAATGGGTAATAATACGCATTACTGGCAATCGTTTTCAAGTACTAAGAGTTGACAAATATTTAAATTAACTGTACAATTATTTTTATTTCGTTCGAACGATCAATGAAACGCGTGTACTGCTTAGTTGTCAAACGTTGCGAGTGGCTGCGATCTGTCATTGTCAAGTGCCAATTAACGATTTATTTTAAAGTACATTGCTTCTCAATTAACTTTTCTTAGAAAGTTAATTACTTTTAAAATTAGGATTTTTAAACAAATAATGCACATGGTTTGGCTAAGAATCTGCATCTCAATCCTCGGTTCAAATAAAAGCCTGCATCATGTTAACACACTGCATAAAGTAAGGCTTCGGATTTTGGACAAACGAAATCAAAATAGGGGCTCTAATTTGACTGTGTCAGAAAACCACCGACCCTTCTCAAAACTTCACCCCCATTTTACCCTTTTTACATACGACCATAACGTGAATCGTTTTAGTTTTTCGTTTAACAAAACCAGAGACAACCATAAAATAAAGGCTGTAGATCTAACAATGTATAACTGGGGCTACATAAATACTGCAGTGTATGCAAACCGTTTTAAAGTGTTGAGTAATTACTAATTACGGCTTCGAGAAAGTTATCTTTCTTGAGTATTCAAATATAAGTATTTCGACCAAATAAAAAATAAATCCGAGGAAACATTAAACATAACCTTGAATGCTTGAAATTGTATATAATTTTACATGACTTTAAAAGTAAAATACAATATATTATTTACTTGCCAAAGGTAGGCCCTATAGATTAAACAATAATTTGGAATTATTCGAATGCAGTGTTTTTTTAATAAACCGCTTTTCTACATACATCGATTCATCTGTCCACTCTGATATCTGATGGTGACTATTCATAAATAAATAAATATCTTACACAAATCGGCCTAGTCCCACGGTAAGAAGTCTTTACTACTTACTAGTCTAAAATAACGAACATAAAGAGTGGCTTAACCCATGCGATATGCTTTACGCCGGTTGCGCGCCGTAAAATCGCACATAAAACAACTAGCATAAATATCGTGGTACCTACAAATATCGCGGTATTTGCGGCGTAAATATCACAATAAATATCGTAAATATTGAACATGCTGCAGTTATAGTATGTTGAAAGTTTGTATTGAATTTTGAGGCATGTTTTGCGACTACCTACATAGTAGAAAACAATACGCAGGTTGGCGTACTTGCCTTGTTTATTTCTGGCAGCGTTTTCTGCGACCACGCTTGCTGTCCTGCTGGTGTGATGTTGTATTGCGGTAAACGTACACACCCATTATTTTGTAAGTATTGTACCCATGCAAGATTCCGTTTTATCTACCTACCGTAAAATCACCTAACTATGGTCCAATACTTCAACTATGGTCCACAATTTCAACTCCGAAATAAACATCAGTCTCAATGTTCTTTTTGACTTTGTCCAACTTTTTATTATTATAAATGAGGTTTTGCCTATGAATAACACGATTAAATAACAATTACACGTATGTAACGAAAGATATTCGATTAAGTTTTGGACGATTGTTGGGAGCATTTGGACTATAGTTAGGTGGTTTTACGGTACCCAAAGATTCAAAGATTTATTGCAATGAAGTCAGAATACAATTTAGTGTAATAATGATTCAGTTAATTTATATGTACCGAAGCGAAACTGCATTTTGTCGAGATACACGGTTATATCCACATTATTAGTTTCTCGAAGTTTCCTAGTTTTGTTTCAATGCGCGTAGAATACTAATGAACTCCTACGCTATCTGAATAATACAGAAATTGTTTTTATGCCACGTCATTTCATTACTAGTATGATTTAAAATTGAGTCACTTAGATGATAGATATGGGTGATTAAATGAAAGAGTTTGCTGTGATTAATACGAAAAAAGCTTGTTTTATAGTTTTTTAAACTATAAATAAATATCTTGGGACATCTTACACAAATCGACCTGGTCCCACGGTAAGCACAATTAAAGCTTGTGATGTGGGTACTAGGCGATGATATATACATATAGATACTTAAATACATAGACAGCCATGCCCAAGGAACAAATATTTGTGATAAATAAATACACAAATAATACCCTCGCCGGGATTCGAACCCGGAACCTCCAGCTTCGAAGGCAGGGTCACTACCAATTAGGCTATGGAGGCTGACAAGACTCCTATAATAAGATTATTACAAGTGAAAATAAATAAATAAAAATACAGTAGTTCACAAAAATCAATAAACATATAAAAAATTGATTTAAAGATTCATGATTATCACTCATATTTTAACGACTAACGGGTCTTAATCGCGTATAATTAATTAATTTTAATATTATTCTGACGACGTCTTTGTGAGTATTGGTTAGGTATTGTGTGTAGGCCTAGTGATAACTCTAGCCTAAAACTGAATAATCAAGAATCAGTTTGCTTAGCACATGATTGGTATGTCAGTATGTCGCCGCGAGATAGATTTCCATCTTTTACTCTAACTATAGGTACAGTGTGTGTCTATGATACTGGCTTTTATCGCAACCGAGGAATGCGAATCTAGCCAAACCGTGAACATCAAAATGCTTATTTTAAAAGTAATTAACTTTCTAAGAAAAGTTAATTGAGAAGCAATGTAGGTACTTCAAAATCAATCGTTAATTTGCACCTGACAATGACAGATCGCAGCCACTCACACACAACGTTTGACAACTAAGCAGTACACGCGTTACATTGATCGTTCGGAGGAAATAAAATTAATTGTACGGTCAATTTAATTATTTGTCAAATGTTAATACTTGAAAAAGATTGCTAGTAATGCGTATTATTACCCATTTTCGTAAAAGCCCGGGTCATGGACACTGTATGAATAAAAGAGGGACGGATAGTCTATCTCGCGGCGACATATTGTCGCACTAATCCTGTGCTAAGCCTGCAAGTTTGAAAAACGCGCGCAGCTAGAAGGTATTGATACATTTTCTCGCCAGTTGCCTGCGACCACGGGTGTAACGTCATGCCCGAAACATCGGGATACTATACGTAAGTTTACATGAAATTGATTAGCAAATACTCGTAATGTCTCAAAGCTCGTGGTGGATCTAGATTTTGATCCTCAGCATGTAGGTCGGCGCTGGTTTTATCCCAGCTTAGTTGGAAATATTGGATGTGCGAGGATCCTGTTAGTGTTATAGATTATTTGAGTCAAAATTATTTTCGTTGTCTTATTTTGTGTCCTAAAAAACGTGACGTAATGGGTGATTTTGGTATGAGATGATGTTTTATTTTCAATTTCTGATTAAAATCTAGCTTGAAAAAGAAATACAAGTGCACCGGATTTTTTTTTAATACTGAGTCGAAACAGCAACAAAAAGCATGACAGAGTAGTATGAAACAAGACAACGAAAAGAATTTTGACACGTTTGTGTTTTCCTTATTTAATGCGCAAACCGAATCTTTTAATTTATATTAAAACAGGCATACAAAACATATGATACGAAAATTATTTATTACTTTTATTAGTCACTAATAAATGTTTGAGAATGACAGATTCGAACAAAAAGTCACGTGACCACAAACATTATGACGACGCGTGTCGACTTATCGCTTATCGTAAACGATTGCAACTATGCTATTCTCTTATTCACACATTCGACGCTGCATTCGTCAACGAGCTCGACGTCGAGCCAGCCCTGTCTAAAATCCTAGCTGTATTTGACATTAGGAATCGAGGTTGTGGGCGAGTTCGTCGCTGTTTTTCGTTAGAGAATACGAAGTTCGTACATTAAACGTCAAACTCTCGACGCAGTGTAGTTCCAGCTCACGCCGCATTCGTCGCCGAGCACTAGTGTCGTTTATTGAATACTATTTTTAAGCTCGACGCTGCCGCAGCGCTGACACAGCGCTGACAGCAAGGCGGTTTCCTTAGTGAATGAAAAATGAAAAAATGAAAATGAAAAATATTTATTGGTTACAACAAATTGTACATAGAACAACAAAGAAGAACCTTCTTTTAAGTAATATAAAATACTTGTGCCAGAAGGGTCCGCTCTTCCATTAATTAAGGAAGTTAACCATTATTATAATATAAAATCTTACCTTAAGCTTATACAGACTATAAGGTAAGAAAGAATGAATTAATTAGATTAGATATTTTGTATACAAATATCATGCCTTAATACATAAAACTGTCTTATGCATGCATTAGTGTGTGTGTGTGTGTGTGTGTGTGTGTGTGTGTGTGTGTGTGTGTGTGTGTGTGTGTGTGTGTGTGTGTGTGTGTGTGTGTGTGTGTGTGTGTGTGTGTGCGTGCGTGCGTGCGTGCGCGCGCGTGTGTGTGTGCGTGCGTGCGCGCGCGTGTGTGTGTTTGTGTGTAAGTGTGTTTGTGTGTGTTTGATTTAATATCGACGTAGTTTAATATCATTAGCCATTCAGTCACACTTTTTTTACAGTCATAATTATTATAGTTGAATAACACTGCTGAATGGCATCTTGGCTAGAACTGCTGTGTGTTTACTATGAGCTGCCCCCACGCTACTAACGCCGACTTACTTTCTATCCATCTCGCCTGCTTTCCATTGCGAGCGGAACGGACTCATTAATGGCTCCGTTAAACTTTCACTGCTGCTGTGACTCGTCGCCGTCAACAGAATATTAGTTCTTAGCGAGCGATGAACGTGAAACGGAGCCATTAATGAGTCCGCTCCGTTTTCAGTGGAAAGCGGGCATTAGTCACGTATTGGTGTTAGCGAGCCAGATAGAAGGTACTTCCACGTTAATAATAAGGCAAGCTCAAAGTACGGTTACTTGTTTCAAAGAATAGTATATTACTATAGAGGACGGGAAACGAAGGGTTACAGGCCAAGTAGATATATCTGGCCTAAGGAACTGAGGCCAAATAGGGATACGCGGCCTGTAACCCTGTTTCTCGCCGAGATT
This sequence comes from Thaumatotibia leucotreta, assembly GCA_025490895.1. Classification (NCBI taxonomy): domain Eukaryota; kingdom Metazoa; phylum Arthropoda; class Insecta; order Lepidoptera; family Tortricidae; genus Thaumatotibia; species Thaumatotibia leucotreta. The sequence goes on from JALPQI010017946.1 coordinate 12,201, forward strand.
TGTATAGTGCTTTTCTCAAACTTGCCATGAAATAAAACGAACTGATTTCGCCGAACCATACTATTTCATTTGTAAATATACCAATAGTACAGTATCGTAAAACATAAAAAAAAAACAGTCGCGTCTAACTTTTTTTTAATCTGTTTGAGGTATTCTTTTACCAGGTGATATAGACATTAGTTCTAAGGTTTTTTTTTTTCTGTGTGGCTGAAGGTCTTGCCTGGTGTCACAATTTGACGTTTCAAAACAAAAGTCTGTTTGCAGTCCTAGGTGTGAAATAAATACATGAGATCTCTTTACATATCATCTTAGCACATGACATACGGACGGATACATAGTATTTCCGGGTTTAATTTAAAGTAAGTAACATCAACATTACGCAGCAAGTTTGAGAAAAGCTAGTGACATACTGTAGCCGTAATATGAGTTGAAGAGTAAAGGATACTTTAGGGTTTACTCGATACATCATACCTTCTATTCTTTTCTTCGCTCGCACTGACATATTGGAGCGAGCGCGATGACCTGCTTTACGTATCGAGTAGAACCTAACGTTATCGATACTTGCAACTTGCAAAGTCATGGTACTGCTACTGGTTTTACAAAGTAAAATATTTTAAAAATAAAAATTAAACCGCCTTCAAAAATAAGCTGGAACTAAAAAGTGCAAAATAATTTTGGTTCCTACCACTTAGGATTTCCTACCCAAACCTTTAAACCTTTTACCCTATTCATTGAACTAAAATATGATTCCTAGGTACCCCACTGATCTCAGTGAAGTCGGTGCCAAGACAAATACGTCCACAGGCTACATCACACTCATATTTTAGGGTTAGTAATTATTTTAGGGTTAAGAAATACCCTTCAAAATATTATAAATTAAATCAAAATATTATTAATATTATGAAGTGTATACGTTATAATATTTAGTTGTTGTTGTTCTGTGTCTTGGCACCGACTTCACTGAGATCAGTGGGGTACCTAGGAATCATATTTTATTTCAATGAATAGGGTAAAAGGTTTAAAGGTTTGGGTAGGAGATCCTAAGTGGTAGGAACCAAAATTATTTTGCACTTTTTAGTTCCAGCTTATTTTTGAAGGCGGTTTAATTTTTATTTTTAAAATATTTTATTTTTTGCTTTTTAGTATAGTATAAATATAAAATAGGTTCAGTAACAGTACATTGTGCATCTAGGGAGGTAAGTACGGTATTACCAACGAGAGTGTTAGAAGCACGACCCCGTAGGCTGGGGCTTTTAATGACTTGAGTTAGTATTCCGCTTAGTGAGAATTATCCTCCAACTCCTAATCGTTAAGGAGTTGTACCTTCCATCATCAGCTCACCAACATGAGCCTATGACCACCTAAAGGCAAATACTCGAATAGCTTAAAAAAACATGAAATATGTTGTATTTAAAGAATTATTGCCCAATTCCTAATCGCTAAGGAGTTGTACCTTCCATCATCAGCTCACCAACATGAGCCTATGACCACCTAAAGGCAAATACTCGAATAGCTTTAAAAAAACATGAAATATGTTGTATTTAAAGAATTATTGCCCAACTCCTAATCGCTAAGGAGTTGTACCTTCCATCATCAGCTCACCAACATGAGCCTATGACCACCTAAAGGCAAATACTGAATAGCTTCCAAAATACATGTAAAATGTTATATTTAAAGAATTATCCTCTAACTCCTAATCGTTAAGGAGTTGTACCTTCCATCATCAGCTCACCAACATGAGCCTATGACCACCTAAAGGCAAATACTGGAATAGCTTCCAAAAAACATGGAACGTGTTATATTTAAAGAATTATTGCCCAACTCCTAATCTCTAAGGAGTTGTACCTTCCATCATCAGCTCACCGACTTAAGACGTTCATTACTAGACGCAAATACTTGATTGGCTTTCGAAAATAAATGAAAAATATCATGTGTGCCTACAACATTTGAAGAGTTCCCTCGATTTCTCCAGGATCCCATCATCAGATCTGGACCCGACGACAATGGGACCAACTAGAAGGTATACCCTTTCAAACTAAAAAGGAATTTTCCAAATCGGTCCACGCGTCTTCGAGCAATCGGGGAACATACATAAAAAAAAAAAAGATTTCGTCGAATTGTAAGCCTCCTCCTTTTTGAAGTCGGTTAATAATCACTAAATTTAAAAAAAATAAACATCGAATTCAACCGATTTCTACAAGATCCCCCAAAACCACACGTGCCGGTTTGCGGTGTCACTCCTTCACTGTGGAAAATATTCCCACACGTACTAAGAAATTCGGCAATTCCTTCATATGCCGCACTATTAAAAAGTGGAATTCTTTACCGGCACATGTGTTTCCGCATACCTATAAGTTGGGACCCTTTAAACGAAGCGTGAAGAAGCATCTAGCGGGCCAGCAAGGCGGTGGCAACTAACAGGTTACTGTTTGTCTCCTGTTCGTTGCCGCCGCGGTTTGGGCTCTACTTTTCACTTACGATCAGGTGGAGTGGAGCCACTTTGTTGTGCCAACGTAAAAAAAAAAAAAAAAAATTGTTTCCATCATTGGCCTCAAATCCTACTTTCTGAATTCAAATTCTCGTAAATGAATGAAAATTACCAAAAGCGCTATACGAGTACATGTTCCTATACCATTTGAAGAGATCCCTCGATTTCTCCAAAATGCCATCACCAGACTGCAACTTGGTGCCAACGGGACCATTTAGGGGTTATACACGTTCGATCGGAGATATCGGGTAACATACATCCAAAAAACAATCAGTTGAATTGAGTACCTCCTCCTTTTTTTGAAGTCGGTTAAAAAAAGTCAAGTGAAAATGCTAATTAAAATACGGCCTATTTTGCAACACACAAAGGTTTTTAATAAAAGTAAGTGAATGTGGTGCTGAAGTTAATTACATTTCCGTTGCATTTTCTGCTTTGTTTTTGTAAAGGGCAATGTTAATTAATTAAACGTTACTCTAAATAATATTTCATCCGGAGGTCGTGGGATCAAATCCTGGCTCGTACCAAAGATTTTTCCGAAACTTATGTACGGAATATCAGATGATATTTACCATTAGCTTTCGGTGAAGGAAAACATCGTGAGGAAACCTGCATACATCCGCGAAGAAATTCAAAGGTGTATGTATGTGAAGTTCCCAACGTTCCATACGTTTAGGGCCAGCGTAGGGACTATAGCCCAATCCATCTCATATATGAGAGGGGGCCTATGCCCAGCAGTGGGACATTAAATAGTGCACTATGATGACGCTGCTGCCCATCATCAATCTTTTATCAAATAATGGTCAGTGACACTTCAATCCCTTAGTTGACTCTTACGACACCCGCAAGAGGAGTTGGGGTGGTGACAAATGTATTCATACTCCCGTCACCACACGGCTAAGGAAAGTATGGTTACCTAAAAATACAATGTACGGTAATAGAAAATCGTTTTATATTATAATATCCGATAAAACATTGTAACAGTTATCACAAGGGAATAAGGTGCAGAATTGTATATATTTTGGACGTCAACCTCTCATGTTTGCGAAGCGCATATTTATGGGGCGGCATCGTATATCTTCTGTCGGAGCAATTTATCCCGAAATATTGTGTATTGCGGCTACAGTAGGCTGTGTAGCGAAGATACGGTACCACTTAGACTAGGTTTTACCCACAGATGTCATATATACCATAGATCAAGCAAACGTATCTACTTAGCGTGTCAAATGAACTCAGTAAAATCTACTGAGTTGTCCGTCTTTAATCGCAGCTTGCAGCTTTCGGGCGTCAAATTATGTAAGTTGAAGTGAACAAAAACATTAATAATGCCTCCTTAAGTAATAGCCCACCTAACGAAGACCAAAAGTTGCCTATCGGGGGAAATAACTCGTGTATAAGCGAATTTTGGCATAGTTGTAGGGAATGGTGTTTTAAACCACATACTAAAAGTACTGGTGGTTAGGGGTGGAGCTAATGCGGGGAGAGGGGTGTAAAGGTCCATATTTTTAATTTTTCGTAAATAACTCGTAAACCGTGGCTTATAGCAAAAAACGTTCTAGTACATAAGTAATCTAGATAAAATTCTCTACAAAAAAGACATACACATGTTTTCTCTGGGATCAATGTGTCATGAGATAAGAAAGCAAGAAGATGGACACTAAAGAAATAAACACATTTGTTTAAGTAGGTATGGCACATACAGAATGCTCGCGAGCATTCCAAAAGATTTTAATGCTGAATTCCTGACCATATTTAGATTCTTTAATGTTATATAAAATTTCCAGGATTCGGCTTGGTTTCAGAGATAATCAACCTTTTTTTTGAAATAAGTTTTTTGACGTAACTCGTCATAAAACTTATTTTTGATTACAATGCTACCACAATGTGTTTTAATATTACCACACCTTTTGCCTTTTGCGGAGTAATTATAATGCGGCCGAAAAGAATAAACCCAATTGAGGCATATAGAGCCAAGAATGTTTTGGAATTTTAACCAAAATATAGCAACGCAAAAGTGACAGACAGAGACATTTGTTTTTTTCTCTTTTGTTTAGACTTTTTGCATAGGTACCTTTTAACATTTCCGATACTTTTTATCATAACAACAATTTGTTAAAATTATTTATTTTAATATTTTTTTTAGGGACAGGTTATTTCGTCAAGTTTATTCCCATTTTTTTATTGCAAGGCAAAAGATGTGGTAGCTATAAAACACATTGTCGTCGGGTGAGAATGCAATTGTGCTATTTTATATATGTGCTATATATATAAAATATTTCTTGGAATGTCTTATAATTTTGCAATATTTAACTTAACTGACACTTTAGTATATTAATTTACTATTTTTTTTTATATACTATTAATGTTTAACATATAATAGTCATGAGATATAAGTAGTTTTACAATTGCCATATCCATTTTGGTAAGAAAATGTTTAATTTGCTATGTATGATATGACACAAAGTTATGGATGTGTCACAAAATCTTAGTGCAATGTCAAGAAAGGGAGACATTAAAAGCAATTGTTTATGCAAATAAAAGTTATTTTACGGCTAGATTTATTTCAAGTCAAGACGATAATTTATCGCGAATATGAAGACATAATTATTCATGTGAATATGGTGCCAATATTCATTTCCAATATTTATGTGACGAATCATTTTTTTACTTTCTTGTAAATAGGCACCATCTAATAGGTGACCTTCTCTATTTTGTGAAATGATAAGTTTTTCAACGATATCTAGTGCTAATGTAAAAAATATCGATGAGAACATAATACTTTTACTAATGAATGACATATTAACGTTATTATTTCTTATCAACTAATAACATTATAGTATAAGTACCTAAATACATGCTCTATAAATTAAAAAACATGTCATATAATATGTACTTCAGGAATAGTGACCGAGGCCTCCTGTGGCCAGGACTTAAAGCTTATGGGAAGCAGGAGGTCATTGGATCGATTCCAGTCCTGGTCATAGGGGGTTCGGTCACTTTTTCTGTAGTATATGTCATTTACAATTATGGTTAGGTACAATTTATGGTTAGGTACTCGTAATTATAAATATTTTGTATTTATACCACAACTTATTAAGATAAAAGCTTGACGTATGAATGACACAAATCATTATAAATCAAACCTACCTTCTTTATTGTCATTTATCAAACGTGAGGGTAGGTAAAAAAAAGTATCGAATCGATACAATCAAATCGATTAATGGATTATGTTATGTCACAAAAATGTTGATCAGTTAAGTCGCTTGGCACACTGATAAATAGCTGTTAACCGTAAATTTGTGTCATGTCCGGACATGGCACAATATTGTAATCACTATTTATTGCGGTTTGAGGATATGGCACAAAAATATATGTTTTTTAAAAATTTAAAATAAGAATTTTCAAAAATCGATTACTGTTATGAACTACAAAAAAAATATGCTATAAAGAACCATTAAAAACCGATTTTACCTAAAAATGGATATGGCACAATTGCATTCTCACCCGACGTTGTGGTAGCATTGTAATCAAAAAGAACTTTTATGACGAGTTACGTCGAGAAACTTATGTCGAAAAAAAGGTTGATTATCTCTGAAACCAAGCCGAATCCAGGAAATTTTACATAACATTAAAAACTCTAAATATGGTCAGGAATTGAGCATTAAAGTCTTTTGGAATACTCGCGAGCATTCTGTATGTGCCATACCTACTTAAACAACTGTGTTTATTTCTTTAGTGTCCCTCTTCTTGCTTTCTTATCTCATGACACATTGATCGCAGAGAAAACATGTGTATGTCTTTTTTGTAGAGAATTTTATGTAGATTACTCTAATTAAACGTTCTAGTACATATACTAGAACGTTTTTTGCTATAAGCCTCGGTTTACGAGTTATTTACGAAAAATTAAAAATAAGGACCTTTACCCCCACCTCCCCTCGTTAGCTCCACCCCTAAGCACCAGTACTTTTAGTATGTGGTTTAAAACACCATTCCCTACAACTATGCCAAAATTCGCTTATACACGAGTTTTTTCCTCTGAGTTTCCTTCGTTTGGTGTACTATAACATTACTTGCAACAACACAACAAAATATGAATACTCAAGGGCCTGAGACATATTTAAAATCATAGGCAAGTAACAACTTCAGTACAAAATTTGACACACTCGGCCGCCATACAAATGAATGAACTTGTTTCTTCTATCCAAATCTGTGGTTTTATCAAACTTTTGTTCGAAGAATAACGCTTACTCTCGGATACTAGTATCTAATTACCAATGCACAGCGGGCGTGAGCTGTTTTCATACTAAATGACATGTATCACGTGACATTTAGTATGAAAACAGCTCACCCCGCCGAGCATTGCTAATTACTATGGAGTTTTGACATTACTATCCGAAAGTAAGCGTTATTCTTGGTCAAATCGATCTGTAGTTGTAGATGTCATGTGCCAGTAGGACGATTAGGAATAGGTAGGTTTGTGTGAGATATCTCAAGATATATAAATATATATTTATTTAAATGCCATACGACAAGTAAAATAAGTCGCGAATGAAACGTAACTGCCTTTATCGCAGTAATAAAAAGAGCAACAGAGAGGGAAAATCCGCATGAGTGTTATATAGCATAAATATGTGTACAATTATTAGCAAATTGTTTCCGTATTACGTAAAACTTGTAGGTACGTTTATTATAATTCAAAAATTAACAAATTTCCTAAATTATACAGTTAAAAGTTTTAGCTTGTAAATCCAGTCAGTGTGACTTTATAATTCTTTGATTTGTTATTAGGGTCGCTTGCAAAAAAAAACAATGGCTTTAATGAAAATATTGTTGTGTTACCTACGGAGTTACCCATTAACTTTGTACGACTAACTATCGTAACACAATCAAAGCGATCGCAAGTTTTGTTTTTATTTGGCCCTTAATTACTAAAATGTCCTGAAATTTCAAGGGAAAGCTATTATTTTGACAATAGGTACAAGGAAATAACCAATCGGAATATTCATGTATTGCAAGAGAATAAATACTACAATCTGGCTTTATAACTAAATCTATATATATACCTATATTTATACATATATGTTACGTTACCATTAAGTACAATATTTAACGAAAAGTACCTAAGTCTTCTGTTTCACCCAATGGTTGACTGGTAGATGATGCCTTAAGGCATTAAGTCCACCATTTGTACTTCTGTTTAAATGTGTAATAACGGTTAAATAAAATATTAATATTAATATTGATAATATTGAAACAACACATTAGCCTGTGTAAAGTTTTATTTAAATAACTGTATATGAGGTGCGACAATCGGACCTACGGTACCGGACTCCGCTGTGCTGCGGTTCCGTTCGCTTGAGGATTTATCGCGAGCGGCATTCGCGATTATGAAATTGTTATGAAATTATGAATTCATCGTCGTAGCGACATAATTACTTTATACAATAATCTCGTTCGTAAAAGTGGAGTAACCAAGTTTGGGCAGTTTTTTGCTCCGGTTGGCATATGTATAGTTATCGAAGTGCTGCAAACTTAACCATGATGTAAATCGTATACGATAAGCGATAAGTCACGTGGTCACAATAACACATAGGAATGGTTACGTGACGTTTCGTTCGAATCTGTCATTCATCATCATCATCAGCCTTTGATAGTCCACTGCTGGACGTAGGCCTCTCCTATTAACTATGCATATAAACGTATTAGGAGGAAAATATCCATAATCGCCACGCTGGGCAAGCGGATTGACGATCGCACTAATGTGTCCACTATGATGACTTGACACTGCTGCCCATCATCAATCTTTTATCAAATTTAATAATGGTTAGTGGCACTTCATTTCCTTAGTCGACTCTTACGACACCCGTAGGAGGAGTTGGAGTGGCGACAAATGTATTCTTATTACCGTCACCACACGGCTGAATTTGTCAGAATCATACATTTATTACTTATCTTATTAGGGCATCTTGGCTGAGCCTACTGATAGGATTCATGTATTTATTGTAGAGTATAGATAGATCAATGATATGATCAATGATGGGGTGCTTAAACACGTTGCCAATCGCTAACGCTTAGTCGTCAATCGTAAACGAAAGGCAGCTAACTGTCTTTATCGCACTGATATGAAAGAGTGACCGAGAGGGAAAACTACGATACGCTACTAAGCGTTAGCTATTGGCAACTTGGCTAAGCATCCAGTAACCTCGAGGTTCGAAAATTGCGGTAATTTATTGTAAACTCACAATAACTTTGAGTTGTGTATTAGATGGGTCATTGTCAGTCGGAAAAACAAAAGTTGTCCACTCGGTGGGCAAAAGTTAATAGCTTTTATCTACAGGAATATCATAATTTCCCTGTTATGTATTCAGAAGCGGTAATGTAATGACCTATATTAAGAGACCGGTGTCTGTGGCTGTATCATAATGTTAACATTAAAGTACAGGCAGAGTACAGTGCATCATAATGTTGACATTAAAGTATCGTCGTCATGATATTAATTTTAACATTATGAAGTCAACTTCTTTTTGTTGTTTTTTTTTCAATAAATATTTATTGTAGGATATCCTTACTCAAATTGAGTGATTTCAACTGATTTGAATTTTTATATTTAGAGGTAATTACTAAGTGGATATCAATGAAAATAAAGGTAAATTTTCATTCTAAACTAATGATATGGATGTAGATAAAGTTATGTATGTGACTGTACATAATTAGGCATTAAACACTCGTGTGATCTTATTATGAAACTCGCCTACGGGTCGTTTCATAAAACCACACTCATGTTTAATGCCTCTTATTATGCGCCAGCCACATAAATAACTATTATAAGTCTATGCTACGATTTTATTACATAGGGTTGTAGAACGGGGAACCTAGTTGTATCTACCAGTAACCTAATGTTAATTAACGGTACTTATACTAATGTAAATTATTCTAAAGTGATTTTAAGTTAATCCATGAAAATACAATTGGTCACTAAATTACGTAATAATTGAATGTCCATATATAATTTTTAATTCAATCGGATTCCATTTACAACTTGCAATATTTTATGACATCTTTATCGAAGCAAATAAGTTTCTAGGTCACGAGCTTTATAAAACTAATGACCCAATAAACAGTAGCAATAAATGCATCAAGCTGCACGTGACCCCGGGGACAATTGTGATTCCGGGGAGTCGTGACGCCAGAGACAATTTGTGATGCCGTGGAACGTGAAACGTGACACTATTACGTGATTTGACGTGTGCTGTTTAGATAGTTCTGCGTTATACAGGGTACTCGCGAGGAACCCGCAAGATTTTAATGCTGAAATCCTGAGCATATCTAGAGTATTTAATGTTATATAATATAAAATTTCATGGATTCGGCTTGGTTCCAGAGATAATTAACCTTTTTTCGGAAAAAGTTTTTCGAGGTAACTCGTCATAAAACTTCTTTTTGATTACAGTGCTACCACAATCTGTTCAAATATTACCACACCTTTTGCCTGACAATCAAAAAATAAGAATAGACTTGACGAAAAAACCTGTATCTAAAAAAAACATTTAAAAATTAATTTAAAGAAATTGTTATTATGATAAAAAATATTTGGAAATGTTAAAAAGTATTCAGAGAGTCTAAAAAAAAAATTTTTTTTTGTGTGGAATTTGACATTAGGTCTCATATTTTTTTTGGTTTATTTTGATGTCTAGAATGCATAGTTAAAATCTTGCGGTTTCCTCGCGAGCACCCTGTATAAAGGTACATTTAGACCAAACCAGCATTCGCTCATTCTATCCCCCACTCTACGAAATCAACGAATTTCGACGAATTACGTTTTGTTTAACGAACGAATTTCGTAGAGTGGGGGATAGAATTAGCGAATGCTCGTTTGGTCTAAATACACCTTTACTAGTTGTTGTAGCTCACAGATTACTTATTTATTGTAATCGTTATTTTGTTTTTAGTTTTTCCTAAGTAGTCACACAGTTATGTATATTGGATGTCATATACCAAAGAAAAACTGTATCGCAATACTGATGCGTTGTGAGAGGAAGTCGCCAGCTCTTCGGTCTTTAGTTACATCAACCAGACGTTTCGCGATTTCAGCAAGCAATGCATCAGTATTGCGATACAGCGAGGAAATGCCGCCAGCATCCTCGGTTCAATGCCACAAGGGCCAATCTTAGATATAGGTGTAGATTAGATTAGTTTGATTTAATCTATGTACATAAATTGTAGTTTTGAAAATAAATATAAAAAAAACAATATTTATTGTTTGTACAGTATTAAGTAGTGTGACTTCTTAGGAAAAAATAAAAACACAATTCAATATATTTAGTTATTAAATAATTTCATTCGAGTTTTCACAATAACTTAAATAAAATTATGACAGAAACTTACTTTACGGAACGCTAAATCAAATTGTCATTCGAATTCGCCTCCAGGGTGCGGGTTCGATTCCGGGCGTGATTGGAGCGCGATTGGATTGTCTCGGGCTAACTGAATCACGGACTGGACTATTGCAGTGCGAGGTGTATTGGGGTAATTTGGGATCACTTCCGAATCCGTAAAGGAAATCACTCATGATAGGTATTAGGGCATTTTCACTTTTTGGGTCACCCAATTAGCGTGAAGTTAAAAAACCTTAATTTCAGTCAGTTTTGTAACGACAACTAAGCACCAAATTTCGATAATGACTCGGTTTTGGTGTTCATTTCACAAACTATAAGTCATATTATAAAATAAAAACGCCGATCAAGTTTAAATTCCTAAAGATATTTGTCGTTACAAAACTGACTGCAATTAAGGTTTTTTAATTTTACGCTAATTGGGTGTCCCTAAAACTGAGAAAGACCATTAATAGTTTTTAATATGTCAAGATTAGAGCGTGAGGCATTTATTCGAACAAAGTAAATTATGGGAAGTAAAATGTAAGTAATATTAATTAAATCATCATTATCAGCCGAAAGACGTCCACTGGAGAACAAGTGCCTACCCCAAAGATTGCCATAATGAACGCTCCTGCGCCACCCGCATCCAGCGTACTCCTGCGACCTTAACCAGGTCATCAGTCAATTAAATATCCCTAGCAATTCAGCGTCAAAATTATGATAGTGTCATGGAGACCTTTGGGCCGGATAAAACTCGGGGTGGTCTTTTGTAATTAGTGTATAAGTAGAATGTAATATTTAGTTACGAAGCGTGTATGCATTTTTGTACCTACCTGACGAAGTTTGCAAAGTGGATTTAAAAGAAGGATTAATATTCTTTATTTTGTAATTTAATATACATCTTGAATATTAAAAAAATAGCAATAATCTTTTAAATTATAAATATTCGATGTCGTATACCAAAGAAAAAACGACCAAGATCACCAACGTCCGAGGCGGGAATCAAATCCACGTGCTCAGCCTTTGCGGCCAATGCCTGCACAGCTCAGCCACTCGGTCTTACAGTACAATAAGTTACAATTTACAATAAATTCAATAATATTTTACTTGTACACAATAAAGTCACAATTAAATGACGCGGGAATCTCTCAATATTTATACAAAATTGAGATTTAAAGACGTCTAATTTTGAAGACGATTAAATCAACTCATAAGTATAAATAAAGGGCTGTGATATTTTTCAAATAAACTAGCACTCGATTTTCGGGTCACGGACTTAATGACCTATATTTAGGACACTAGGATAATTTCACAGTAGGTACATAACTGTTATAGCGAGATGTATTTACATCAGTTTGTGAATACATAAAATGATAATATTATATTTACTGAAAATATTATTAAATCGGTTTATATAATGCGTGAAAATAATATTACATACTCATAAAGCAAGAGAAAATGTAATCATAATATAACAAGTCAATTATCTAAGATAAGTTATTCCAATTTCTTAAAGTATTTTCATAATAATAACATCAAACATCACTAAGCCTTCACCAATCACTCACAATCTAAATCTCTTAAAAAACATCTCAAAAATATCGCTTTAATAAAACATAATTTTTAGCCGCAAAACATTTTTAGGCGTAAAATACCTGTTTACTAAAGAAAACTTTGAACCAGTTTAACCGTGTCCTATTCCAATATTATTCTTATAAAATCAAAGGTCAGTTAAAACTGGTTTATACCAGTTTAGGAGACTGATGTAGAAATGAGAATTCAGAGTTTTCGAGGAATTCTTTCATTATGAAGACACGCTCGGCGACAATTACATTCATTCGTTAGGCCTCTTGACGTTTGTGAGGATTCTTAATTCCATAAACAGCTTATTCGAGGTGTAAGAAAGTAAGGATATATTTGATGTTATGGAATAAGGAAAAAGTATACAAATTAAGTGATCTTCATATTACTTTTTGGATGGAATTTGAATTTGTAATTAGTTGAGGATTGAAGAGTATACTAAAGTTTAGTTTCATATTATGTAAGTAGTGTGTTTTAATTATTAATTAGTTGTTTTTTTTATTTATTTTTAAAGTCCTTTGTAAAAAATACATATCGGACAATTAGTTGTAAATGTGTGACTTTATTCCAGCTATGCTATTCTCTTATTCACACATTCGACGCTGCGTTCGTCAACGAGCTCGATGTCGAGACAGCCTTGTCTAAAATCCTAGCTGTCTTATTTGACATTAGGAATCGAGGCTGTGAGTGAGGTTGCGGGCGAGTTCGTCGCTGTTTTTCGTTAGAGAATACGAAGTTCATACATTAAACGTCAAACTCTCGACGCAGTGTAGTTCCAGCTCACGCCGCATTCGTCGTCGAGCACTAGTGTCGTTTAAAGTACATTTAGTGAATACCATTTTTAGGCTCGACGCTGCCGCAGCGCTGTCACAGCGCTGACGGCAAGGCGGTTTCCTTAGTGAATAACACTGCTGACATGTTATTGCCATGGTTACGGTCATCTGAGTCATGGTTTTATGCAAAATTATACTGCTTACGATACTCGTGCATAGATCTATGCAAGTTATAGGGACGGGGCTATACTAAAGAATGAGATAGTGATATTCAATTCACCTCTCATTCCTTAGTAATAGCTTCGTTCCCTATAACATACGTAAGAACGTACAGATGTACGGCGAGCCTTATTTCAAGTAGGTATTTGTTACTTTGTGAGTTTTTCTTCTCAACGGATGATATGTAACTTCAAATTTCGCTCGTTATTCCTTAGTTTATATTTATTTTGTATCACGCTTAAATTTCTACTTTTTTACTTAAATATATTTGATCACTAGGCTGGAATACTAGATAAGTCCATTTTTTATCTTCATTATCTTTCCATCCCTAAGGATAACAGGAATATAAAATTCAGATAATTAAAATTGATATACTTTCTTCTTCAAAACTCAGAACAAGAATTGTTGCCGAAGAACTCG
>JALPQI010017947.1:0-21091 GCA_025490895.1 Thaumatotibia leucotreta
TCCGCTTCTGTACTGGTTCTGTTATTTTTAAAACAGAAGTTATTGCGGATGTCGGAGCCTAGCGCGACGGTGGGAGATGAACGGCGTACCTACATCCAAAACCAACAGGTTTACCTGTCACCTGTGTACCTATTATACCTGTCATACGTTTATTTCTCGGCTTGCCATCTCTCTACCTACCCTTAACATCTCGTCCACTTAGCTCTCACTCGAGCTCCGCTTCTGGTTCCGGTTTTGTTTTTGGTTCAGCTTCCGCTTCTGCTTCCGTTGGACTAAATTCAAAACTTCTGCTTCCGCTTCCATTAAAACATATCCGTTACATCCCTGTTCTCAACATTCATGAGTTTTTTTTTAAAGCTGACATGTGTTGACGATGGCATCTGGAAAGCTGTAAAAATTGTGAAAGTTAAAATCAGTATAGACTTTCGTATTCGGCGTATCCCTAAAACATCCTAATATATTATCGACGCCAAAAATCGCAGGACATCTCTGACGTCACGCAGTGATCGGTCAGTCTGGGACTACAAAAGCCTTTCAGCCGAAGATTCGATTAGCGACCCCCGCCTCGCTCGGGAAAGTTAGATCAGCTTTGGAGCTGTGCAGATTTGGGGGTTTTATTATTGGCCTAATGCTTAATGTATCTCAGAATACGGCGTATACTTATTTTTAAGCTTATCAAATTAAACATTGTTTAAAGTAAACTACCTATTCAACGTATTGTGAAAATACAAATCAAATTATTTATTAACTAAATATTTTGATTTGTAGTTTTTATTTTCCCCAGTAGTCACACTACTTAATACTATATTATGACATCTAATATTTGTAATTTAACTACCTATGTCAGGAAAAAGGCAGCAAATTCAAAAAATAAAGGTGTGAAGTTGGTTATACCTACATAATAAAATTAGCATTTTTCGTATTTTAATTAACAGAGATTGTTGGACCGAGTACCTACACATAGTTTTTTTTATTTATCATATTTACAACAGTCTATAAGAAAAATACGTCAGATAATTTGAAAAACCTGTTTTTAGAAGTCTGAAGCTTCGTTTATATGTATTACGAAATAACGTGTTACATAAATCATAAATTTTATTAATATTTATCATATTTATACTTCTGTAAGGTTTCTCTCATAATTTGGCAATGACGGTCTTGCAAATCAATTTACTACAGCTTGGCAAAAAAGAGTAGAAATTAAAAAGTGGCAACATTGTAGTGCCGTCCCGTTTTCTCTTCATATTGATTTGAAAGGGACGACACTACGATGTTGCTACTTTTTTAATTTCTACTCTTTTTTGCCAAGCTGTACAAATAAAATCGTATCACTCACTAAACCACCAAAACCACTCTTAAACATCAATAACTGGCAACCTTGAATTCAATAAAAAATAAAACATTCGAATTTCGAACGCAACCGTCCGAACGCCGCAATCCGTCCGATGCTTCCGATCCATTCGAATCTATTTGAATTTCAAATTCGGAACCCATTAGTGCGCTCGTCATTTTAATGTGACACCGTATTGAGTTACTCTAATTGATGGTGCTCGAATTGATGGATTCGAGAGTATTGTTGCGCTTTTGAAAGGTATTTTTTAATATATTACGCATATTTCGATTAACATGAAAAGGTACACCATACAGTCAGTATCAAATCAACAAGAAATTTCGAATCGTCATATACAATATTAAAATAAAACATAACATCAAAATTATCTACGGTTTTGTATTTGGGCGAATCAACTTTTTTCTGTCTGTTATTGCTATAAAATAATTTAATTATGCGAACATGCATGTAGCCCATGATTGTGGGTGGTCCATTAAGGAAAGGGTTTATAAACACCAGAAAAATGCATGTTTGTTTAGTTTAAGTAGCATAATTTTGCATAAAACCAGCGTGACTCAGGTGTACTATCTACTATACCAATAACAGGCAGAAAAAAGTTGATTCACCCAATTCCTACCCATTTCGTACCTTGTCACAGTGACCATCAATATGAAAGCTGCTAGTACTGTCATATTATAGCTACTGTGACAAGGTACGAAATTAAATTCCTCGGCCGTACAAATACCCGTATCCCATCTCTGCCGCAATTTTTTTCCATGCAGGCTTAAATAATCTAGTAGGTATATACGTAAAGTCTAGAAACGATGCGCTTTGATCGGTTCGCGTGTCGCTGACACCTGTAGTAATTGCCGACTACGTAATCACTGGTTATTAGTTAATAGCGGTAGTCATTAGTATAGTTTTTGCGGGTGAAGATTTGTAGAGTAACACGGTGTTTACATAGAGCATGTTGTTGGTAATTAGTTAGTATACTTGTTGAATATTAATCGTTATCAAACAGACATTGCTGGACATAGGCTTCCCTCAGAAGGGGTTGTATCGCCACGCTTGGCAGGCGCTTTGGCGATCGCAGTCGTAGACTGTGACCACTGAAATCTCACTTAGTCTAAGGCCAGGGTGATTAGACAAGTTACCAATCGCTAACGCTTAATCGTCAATCGCAAACGAAAGGCAGCTAACAGTCTTTGTCGCACTAATATGAATAATGAAAGATTGACAGAGAGGGAAAACTACGATACGCTACTAAGCGTAAAGGCCCGGCCACGACATTGGTCTAAGGCGACCAGCGGCGAGCGAATCCATGAGTTGGAGCGGGATGCCGGTATGGGTACTCCCTCTCGCACGTATGGTTTTCCGCTAAGCCGTCCGCCTTAGACCAATGTCGTAGCCGCGGCATTAGCGATTGGCAACTTGGCTTAAGCATCCTGAGATAAGGTGCGTTCAAATCAAAAGAGCATTCGCTGTTCTATCCCCCGTTCTACGAAATCAACCAATCACGTTTTGTGTAACGATCGAATTTCGTAGAGTGGGGGGTTAGAATAGCGAATGCTCTTTTGGTTTGAACGCACCTTTAAACAAATGCAAACGTATGCGTATGGCCTGAGTACACGCTGTCGTAATCCCTCAGACGCTCGACGCGCCGCTGCCCGCCCTGCCTAACGCTCCGCTCGACGCTCGACGCTCGCCACTCAGGCCTTACACTTATACCTACTTCTGGCGTTCCCGTTTTAATCATTCTATTGATTATGGGCAGCATTTCACCGCTGTATTGCAATGTTCATTCGTTGTGCGAGGAAGCTGCTAGCTCTTCGGTTAGCGGTGGTGTCAACCAGCTTTTATGAGCTGAGCACTCGATCCCCACAGGCCTCAACCCCGAAATGGCATATATTGTGTGATCAGTATAGACCTCTGTACTTTTGCGTCTTTATTTTTTTTTGCCGCTTTAGCTGCCACACTTGCCTGTAGCCGTACCTACTATGAGTTGGAAAGTAAAGGATCCGTTAGGTTTTATTCGATACGTCTATCGCGCTCGCACTGACAAATTGGAGCGAGCGCGATGGCCTGCTATTTGTAGGTATCCAGTAAAACCTAACGTTACCGATACTTGCAAAATCATGATACGGCTACTGGCCACGACAGTGGTCTGAGCCGACCGGTGGGGCAGAAAACAAAACGTGTGAGAGGGAGGTCCGATATCGGCCTCTCGCTCCAACTTATGGCTTCCCGCGCCGCCGGTCATCTTAGAGTCCTTAGTTAGACCAATGTCATTACGTATCGAGTAAAACCTAATGTTACCGATTACTGGTTCTGGAGAGGGACGAGCATCTCTAGATAGATAGATAGATAAAAACTTTATTCTCACCCACAATTTACATGGCACAAAACGAACAAAACTTAAGGATTAACATAATATAATTAATATCTAGGTACATTTTTCATATTTTAAAGACAAACGGGTCTTAATCGCGTAAACTTACGTTTAATTATATCCTGACGTTTCGGGCATGACGTCACACCCGTGGTCGCAGGCAGACTGAGTAAAATATGAGTGATAATCGTGACAGATTAAATCAATATAATATAAAGGTACATTTTTATTAAAACTACTACAAATAGAAGATGTAGGTCATGTGTCGTGGCATAGAATGGGCGCTGGCTCAGCATGATGATGCGGCAGAAGCCACATCGCTGATATTCTGCCAGGACCCCACTCTCTAAACTAATTAAACATGAAATTTAAGATACCTATGTATTTCCCCACCCGTCAGAATGGCAACCAAGATTATTTTTACAAATGACACGCATGTTCCCAAGACTAATCTCATTACCATATTTGCCATAATCCTTGCCAAAAGCTGTCAAAGTCGATCCTTTACCATTAGCGGTGACAAATGACGCGCGCGCGCTGGTAATGATCGGTGGTAATCGGGCGTTATCGGAGATATGTATCACGAATTGTCATTACCTACGTTTTTAACCGACGTCAAAAAAGGAGGTTCTCAATTCGACTGATTTTTTGTATGTATAGTATCTCCGAGAATCGTGAACCGATTTTCAATTATTTTTGAATCGATTGGGTACCTATAGGAGAATAGATGGTCCCGTTGGACCACGTCGGGGTCTGATGATGGGATCTCGGAGAAATAGATTGAAGTCGGTTTTTAGATTTTTGTACTTGGTGATTATTCAATATTTTTAATAAAAAAAAACTAGGACAACTTCAGTTCCCACAGACTATTACTATTAAGTGTGCGGTTATGGTAATTTACCTCCTAATGCACCTAAACGCGTAGATAACAAGATACACTATGTCCAGCAATGGGTTGAGATGTGTTGATGTCGTGGTTTTGGTTAGGTTTACAATGAAAAGAAAAACACGCGTGTAAAGGAATTTCGTAACTCATGTCGATTTAAAACACCCCCTTCGATTGTGTTTTCATTTATCATTTAAAAAAATGCACTTGTATCGTACGACGTTTTTCTGACACGAAATGAGCCACATCTCGCACTAGTGCGTTAAAACGCATCATCTGTACTAAAAGCGTAATTCAACCGCGCATAGTAACAAAATCTATACTCAACAAATCTATATCACCTGGTAATGATCTTGATATGTGATGTGCGAGCGAGAGGGCCGCATGCGCGCGCGCATGAGCGAGACAGACGCGGCCACCGGAAACCAAAGACAAGTGTGTGGGAAGACAACATATTCGAAAGGGTTGATTTCAGTGCCATATATTATATCATTATTGCCGTGTGGTGACGGCGGTAAGAATACATGTCACCACCCCAACTCTTCCCGCGGGAGTCGTAAGAGTCTAAGGGATTGAAGTGTCACTGGCCATTCTTTGATTTTATTGATGACGGGCAGCAGCGTCATCATAGCGGACACATTACTACGAGCGCCAATCCGCTTGCCCAGCGTGGTGATTACGGGCATTTACCTCCTAATTCGTCTATACGCATAGTTAGTAGGAGAGGCCTACGTCCAGCAGTGGACAGAGATAGGCTCGTGATATGATATTATATCATGGGATAATCTTTCACAAATTGATTTCATCCCCCGGTATGCTCAATTAAGGCTTCTGTTGTGGGACCAGTGGGTACTGAGCGACGATTTATATTATTTATTCATAATATTTGTAATATCACCAGTCAAATTTCCCGGGAATATGCAATCTCCTACAAGGGTAGGCGCTTTTGACCATACTTTAAGGGCAAGGAATATGCTTGCACCTTCCATAAAAAGAAGTTCTTTAGAAAATTTTTGTGAAAGTAAATAAAGGAACTATACTCTGTTTGGCTGGGTATTTAAAAAATCGTATGCAATGCTGCAGTATCTTTTTATTGAAAAATGCATTTAAAAATCTAAACTAGGTACTTACTGAATCAAAACAATGTAAATTACTGTATTTTCTTGTTGTGTTATGTATATCTGTTATAAACTATTTTCTACACGTAGTTTTCAATAAAAAGATGCGGCAAGATTGTTAACCTTTTTTTAAACACCAAACCAAACAGAGTGTAAGGATGAACACACAGGTTTTAAGTAATTATTTGTTATAACTAAATAATCGTTTATTTTCGTATCTTGGCAGTCTTTACCGTTCACCAGTCTACCGGAAACGGATAATATATGGTGCATTGTTAGTAACGAGTGGCTCCGAGTGGGCGGCTGCCCTTAAATAGGGCTCCGGTAAAAATCACTCTTTTTGCATATTGCGATGTGTGAATTATAGCGAGGTGCTAAATTAAAGCCTAACTTCATGTAGAAATCGGTTAAGAATTTAAAATTCAATCCTTTGAACGCGAAGAACTACTAAAGTGGTCATATGTATGCCTACTACGCAGCCTCTAAAGTGGTCATCGAGTATGCTGTCAAAGTAACTGCCTTGTTGACAGACAAGGTTTATTATCGTTGTTCTAAAGGTGCATTCAAACCACAAGAGCATTCGCTATTCTAACCCCCCACTCTACGAAATTCGATCGTTACACAAAACGTGATTGGTTGATTTCGTAGAACGGGGGATAGAACAGCGAATGCTCTGCACCTTTAGCAGAAGATACTAGCGTGAATGTAAAGGCGTTTAAAAGGTTAAACAGTTTGTGTGTCTAAATGTATGTGATTGTTATGTTATCTATAATTACAACAATTAAATCAACCATGGGCTTCCTTCTACAAAAACTTATTATCACAAATGCATCTCGAACATCTTAAAACACCCTTCTATCATAACTCTTTAGAATTCTGATCCCATTTTATAGATCATAAAAGGTACAGGCATAAAAGTGCTATTGACTTTGGCTCACTGCCCCAATTCATAAAAAAAAAACATTCATAGAGCATAAAACCAAACACTCACACAATATCCCGAAGTTCCGTTCATATGCAAAACAGTTATTTTTGACGTAACCATAAAAGATGGATCACATTCAAAAATGGAACATTCAAATATTTAAACAATGAACTTTGGTATTGGAACACGCGTTCGATTTTTGAATTTCGGTCCGTATAGAAATTTGTTTGCTTGTCAAAATAAATTTCTGTCATGAAAGACCCGATTGAAAATGGCAGTTTTTAAGTAAGTTAAAAAATCAAAACATAAGTAACAATTTATTAAGAAATCTATAAATTCTATATCATTGTGTGAACGAAAATAATAAAGGGTAAAATGAGATCGCGAAGAACGAAAATTATGCGTAATTTATTAAAAAACCTGGCATATATTATTAGATACCAAAAATAAAAAAGCTTGAGCGTTAACCAATCTTTCGTGATTTATTCTATTAAAACCATTTAATAGAATAAAACACAAAAGATTAAAGTGATGGTACCTAAAATAATAATAGATTGTGTATCAAGGGAGGTAAGTACGGAATTACTAACTCGAGTTAGTATTTCGCTTACCGAATGTTTTTCATCACACTTGCGAACAAAAAATAGTAGTTTTAAGACAAAATATTTTTTTTTAAGTGAAATTCCTTCCTAGATTCATGCAAGCAATGGCGCGCTTAGAAAGCGAGTGTGATGAAAAATTACTTACCTCTGAAGTTTCCGTGCCTATGCGAATAAAAATTGCGTGAAACAGAAAATTTATAAGCCCAACAAGAACACGTATCTACCCAATATCAGAGGTCAAGCGTAAACCTAAATAATAAAACTACAATGCAATGTTCGAACATGGGTACACCCAGCGACAAAAGACTTCGTCATTAGTGAATTTGAATAATAAAAAATATAACTAGGGGGGAGATAGCGCGCTGTTGCATAAGTAATTATAACAATTATTTTCTGATAGATAATAAATTATTTTTGAACCCAGAGCCCCTGGGTTCAATCGGATCGCGTTATGTCTGATTCAATTGAATTTTATAATTTTGTTTTATAATCTGTATGTGATATAAATGGTTCTTGTAAATGGAAATGGCCGATTTAATTATCCTATGGGTAGGTACAGTTTTAGTAAAAATATAACTCAATTATTTGCAATAAGCGACTCATAGCTTAGCTATTTTTGAAAAGCTGATTTAATTATTGCCAAGTAAATGTGAATTAAGAATTCAATTAATAGGTACGAAATCAACGAGTTTTGACGAATTGCGTTTTATGTAGCGAACTAATTTCGTAGAGTGGGGATAGAATGAGCATTCGCTCGTTTCTTCATCATCTCAATTTTGGAAGCTTGCAACCTGTTTCACATTCCCAAAAATATCCGTCAGACAATATCATCACTATACCTGTCCACAGGCATATAAAAGAATGGGTCAGCTAATATTTATCTGACAGATATATTATCTTCGATGATGTTGATACTAAAAAACTATGGCTTAAAAAACAACAATGTCACTACATTTGTACCATCTGTTTATCACCTTGAACATTAACGTACACTTATACCACACGTTTACTTATCAAAAATGATCAATCTCACAAAAAAACAGGAACAAATACACTTTCGATTTCTAAAAAAGTGAATAAGAAATTCAAATTACGCTCCGTTCCAAAATGGCGGATATCTTTGACAGCTGTTGGTATTTACGTCATTCTGATATTATATGAAGACAAGGTGTAGCGTATGGTAATGTAGGGTGCAAAGGGTTGTACTCTCATTTTCAACCCTTTTAATGGTTGTCAATGGATTGCATCATTTTTTAAGGGGTAACTAAGGACATCTAAGAAATTGGATGTTTGAATGATTTTGTGATAACTGATAATGAAATTGTTCAGCCAGAAGACTTCTTGTTGCTTCTGTCTAATATCGGTATTTATATTATGGCAAAATATCATTTAATGTTTTACAAACCTTTACTTCATATTTGTGTATTTTTTTCTTTAAAAATGTCCGAAGACTAGGAACGCAATACAGATTTAATTTATGATTTTGTGTCACGTCCATCAAAGAGTTAAGAATTCACTAATTTTGATATAAGTACCTACCTACTTTTAAATTTGTGTATTAATGTTTAAAATAAGTACCTATCTACTCGTAAAATACATACATAGGTACTACATTTGTATTTATTCAAATAGATACTTCCAGCGACGTTGTATTTGTTTGAAATGAAGTCTACTTTTGACTTATGTACAATTATAATTTAAAAAATGACAAAGTTATACCAAAAAACATCACCATCACAACAACCATACACTTTTTACTGAACCATACTGACAGCTATGGGTCAGTAAAAAGTGGAACAAATTAAAAAAATGTAGGCGCAAAGAGTTATCTCCTTATAAAATTTGAATTTGACGCCTTATTTTACTGACAGCTATGATTAGACAGAGTATATTAACACTTCAAATAAAAGAAGCCGCTTCAATACTAATTTTCAATTCAAGATTGTGACAATAGTCTCTATAAGGCACTGGTCTCACTGCGAGCTGCTAAGCTATGAACTATCGGCTATAAACACGAACAAAAGATACGCACTCCCGTGTAAATAAAAGAGACACGGCGATACTCGCCCAGCTATAACCAGAGATCGGACAAATGTGCGTCATTGTTCGCAATAATATGGACATGACTCCGAAGTTGATTGAATAATTATACATTTAATCATTTTTACAAAATTACTTATTTCACACCGGTAACTATGAAATAATCGCCTTAAAGCTTAAAAAACATATTTCAAGAAATTATTCGTTTAATTATTCTATTAATCAACTGTGGAGTCATATCCATATTATTGCGAACAATGACGCACATTTATCTGATCTCTGGCTATAACCGCCGTGCGAGTATCGCCGTGTCTCTTTTTTTATCCGGGAGTGCGTATCTTTTGTTCGTGTTTATAGCCCATAGTTCATAGCTTACGGTGAGACCAGTGCCTCAGAAGTGACGTAACAAAAAATCTGTCATCTCACTTACATCTGTCCATTGCTGCTACCAAACTATATCGAGCAACCATTTTATACTTGAGCTTTGACTATATTATAAATATTGGATGTCATATCAGCCTCCGTAGCCTAGTTGGTAGTGATCATGCCTAAGAAGCTGGAGGTTCCAGGTTCGAATCCCGGCGAGGGCATTATTTGTGTATTTATTTATGACAAATATTTGTTCCTTGATCGTGGCTGTCTATGTATTTAAGTAGGTACTTCATAAAGGTTTATGTATCTATCTGTTATATATCGTCGCTTGGTACCCACATCACAAGCTTTAATTGAGCTATCCATGGGACTAAGTCGATTTGCGTAAGATAATATATCCCAAGATATTTATTTAGAAGATATTTATTTAGAAGATATTTATTTAGAAGATATTTATTTAAATAGGAGAAGCCTACGTTCAGCAGTGGACTGAGATACGCTTTTGATGTGTGGGTGCTTCTATTTCAAAGGGTCGGCAACTTGTGTCACTTCTTAAGTTGCAAGCGTCCATAGGCTATCCTAACTGCTCACCGTCCTATAAAATCCATAGGCCAAAATATATTGGTATCATTATAAATGTGTCGGCTCCCAAACAATAAGGTGTCACAAAAAACATGATCTAAATATAATAAGGAGATATTTGAATGTGAATGACATCTGGCGAGGAAGCGGGACAATGCTATGAAATATGGTCGCCGGTAGCTGGGAGGAAACAGGGCTGACAGTTTTCTTGTTTATTTTAAGGTAAGCATGGTGAACTATAGTAGTTGTATGTTGCGATGAGGTGTTGCGTACGCTTTGCCGGTATTATTTAAAGAGTCACCATGTTGACAGCTAAAGTGACAAGATTATTCCCAGTCATCACAGTAAGTATATAACCTAAATATCTGTAAAGATAGTGTATACAGTGAGGAAATTAAACTCAGGCCCTGGAGGAAAACTACTTTAAATCATTAAGCTAGCTCATTTTACTTAAAGGAGACATTCCTTTATTTTTCAAATAAACAAATCTGCATTAAAAGATTTTTTTTAAACTCGTTTGCTTCGCCCGGGACTCGAACCAACTAAAATAAAAAAAATAAACACTCTTTATTTTATTATGACTAATCTTTAGTATTAATATTCAGGATAATGTTTCTCTAAAAAAATTTGGTCTTAAAAATAACAAGAATCGTTAAATCTAACATCAACTTTATTTCACTATCAATTTTGTAACAGTTAAATTATTTAACTGATAAATTGTTCGAAATGAGCCCCGTTGTTCCAGCTACACAACATTAGTCGCCGTAGAAATTAATTTCTTGTAGCCTTCAGCAAAGTATTGTAGTGTATGCCCCTAATAACTTTTTCCTAACCAGTGCGCAAAAACGAACTTTGCGCACGCTTCGCGCGCGGTAATTTCTTTTTTTGACGCACTTGTTATGAAAAAAATGGTCCCTAACACGTGCAAAAACTTTTTTTAACTCGGGTGATTGTCGCCCTCGTTTCACTCGGGCTCCAACTTTCACCCTCGCCGACTAGTTAGGAAATGTACTATTTCTACCGCGATCCTTTAGCTCTTAAACGGTTTCATAGTAAAATAAAGTTGATGTTGTTAGATTTAACGATTATTTTCATTTTTACGGGGACGTTAGATAGAAGAAGAAGAAGAAATACTCGTAGAATACAGGGCCATCAATAAATACTGTAAAATTACCGAATTCATTGGATCGCATTACCCCTTTTAGAAAATGTCCTCAAAATCAACCCATACCATTAAGTACAAAACAATAGGCATTTGAATAAAACTGTGAAAATAAAACAATCGAAGCCATTGAGATGATTGTTCATCTTGCAAGTTGCAGCGGGTGCATCGACACTGCGCCCGCATCATCGTGCGTTAATTGTTGCATTCGAGAAGTAGTCGGTAAACGGGTAGAACTGACACAGTAAAAGTGTAAACTAAATAAATAAATAAAATAATAAATAAATATCTTTGGACATCTTGTTACACAAATCGACTTACTCCCACGGTAAGCTCAATTAAGGCTTGTGATGTGGGTACCATACCAAGCTACGATATATATAATAGATAGATACATATAAATACTTAAATACATAGACAGCCATGACCAAGGAACAAATATTTGTGATAAATAAATACACAAATAACGCCCTCGCCGGGATTCGAACCCGGAACCTCTAGCTTCGTAGGCAGGGTCACTACCAACTAGGCTACGGAAGCTGACAAGCTAATAATAAACTAAGGCCTGTCCACGAAATAAAGTAGACACTGCCGTATAATTCAAGTTTTATAATTAAAACTACTGCATTTTAGTAGTGTTTATTCTTAATTTACCATTTTGGATCATTTACTTAGTGTCCCAATCCATAAACTGATATCTCATGTCAAAAATTCTATCGATTTCAAATCGAACATTGTTGAAATCGTCTCGGAAGATCGTACTTTTTGGGCGTGAACGTTTGCATTAAGGTCTCTGCCCACTAGACCGTACCATACCATGACCGTAGCATGAACGTATCAGACACGGAATCTGGGACGACACGGCCTACTATGCCCACTATAACGTGTGTACATCGTTTCGTAACCGTGCTAAACCCGTTTAGTGACCGTTGCATCCGCGTCGCAACCACGTATCATCCGCGTCGCAACTACGTATCATCCCCGTAGTATGAGCGATTCATACCCGTCGTTATCGTTCCATTGTCACAGTTAATTTATCAGTTTCAAATTGTTTTCGCGTCCGTTTTTCCTAGGAGTTTATTTCTACACCTATTTATCTGAGCTATATATAAGCAGACATCGTAAACTGCGATCGAAATCCATTGAAGTACCTACTAGAGTTGTTACTGAGTCAACTCAAAGTCAAAAATTATTTATTGAGTAGGCTTAGCAACAAGCACTTTCGAATCGTCAGTTATGCTACTTGTACGAGATTTATATGGCGGAATGTGTTTATTTATCATTAATATTATTATAGTATTCAATTACACTATCATTGTCTAGGTAACCTAGACACTAATAAGTGTAATCTATGATATTAAACTAAAACTTCTTGGAATTGGTAAATATATTGTCTATATTATGAGAGTTCATATGTTCTTGTCATGATTGTCAATGTGACTCCATCAAGTACTGGTTTTGTTTGATTATTTTTACATCTTCTAATAGTTTTGGAACAATAATTAATTTTAAATAACAATGAAGCAGCTGCTAAAGAGCATAGGTTTTTCGAAAAAAAAGATATCGATTTTGTGTACATATTGTAATAAAATTCTAAAACCAATATTTTTTATTTTAGAAAGCCACATCAAAAGCATGGTTCTTAGCATGTAAAAAAGAAACAAATTGTGCAATCTATCTGGATAAATACGTTAAGTTATATGCTGATTATATTGTTTGCGTTGTCTCGCCATAAAAAAATTATTACTCACTATCAAAAGTGAAAAATTTGGAGAGTTTTGGATAAAAATTGTAAATACAATACAAAAATGTAAATAGAACCCGTATGCTCACCGTTTCGCCGCCTGCGCGCACCGTACCGGCAACGTTGCGTGCCATGCACGTAGCGTGTCGGGGCCGGCAAAATATTCTCGCCGACAATTCTTGCCGGTCCGTGCATGGCACGCGACGGTGTTGGCCGGCGACGGGACGTCCTAGTGGGCATAGTCTCATACTTTTCCATACAAAGAATATATTTTTGTCTGATACGTTCATGCTACGGTCATGGTATGCTACGGTCTAGTGGGCAGAGACCTTTAAGCATTATATGAAGTTATTTTGATTTTGACGACTTTTAAGCGAATGCTTTTGGATTTTGGATTGTTAAGCATAAAACAGTAAGAATCAATTTACAGTCCCATGGCTGTTTGAACTACATGAAACTATCGTGTAACCGTGGAGACTGATTTTACGATGGCTACTTTATTTCGTGGACAAGCCTTAATAACAATACAGAAAGAAAATTAGGAATCATCAGCTTTCGCGGCTGATGCCCAAACCCGTAGTGGCCGAGTGGTTTAGGTACCGGCCACGAAAGCTGAGGACGTGGGTTCGAATCCCACCTTTATCATCATCATCATCATCATCTCAGCCATAGACGTCCACTGCTGAACATAGGCCTCCCCTCTGGACCTCCAATGTACCGGTTAGATGCGACCTGCATTCAGCGTGTCCCGGCGACCTTCACAAGGTCGTCTGTCCATCTTGTGGGTGGACGGCCTACGCTGCGTTTGCCTACCTCCGGCGTTGGTAAACTTCAGTATTTTTTCTTTGGTATTATGACATCTAACATTTCAAGGTAAGTGTTCTAATTTGGATATTAAGAAACAATATTGCGATACAGCGAGGAAATGCCGCCAGCATCCTCGGTACAATGCCACAAAGGCCAATCTTAGATATAGGTTAGGTTAACTCAAATAAATAGAAACCAATCGTGACTAAGTTATAGAAATACACATCCGGTGTGTATCTAAAGGTGCATTTAGACCAAACGAACATTCGCTCATTCTATCCCTCACTCTACGAAATTCGTTCGTTACACCAAACGTGATTCGTCGAAATTCGTTGATTTAGTAGAACACACCTTAAAATTTATATAATCTGTAATAATAAGTAAGTAGTTAATATTCATCATTGCCGTGTCTATCACTTCTTAGCCCTTAATTCTAATTTCCCATTAAAACTACGTTGAGGGCATTTTTTTGAAGAATATAATGACGTTGATTAAGTAATGACTAAAACAATGACTCAGCGATGAGGGCGTCTGATCGCTTTAGGCCACTGCATATTTTAATACACAGTCGTCATTTGATATACGTATATAAGCGGCCATAGTGCTCAGCCGTGTGGTGACGGCAGTAAGAATACATTTGTCACCACCCCAACTCCTCCTGCGGGTGTCGTAAGAGTCGACTAAGGGATTGAAGTGTCACTGACCATACTTCGATAAAATATTGATGGGCAGCAGCGTCATCATAGAGGACACATTACTGCGATCGCCAAACCGCTTGCCCAGCATAGCGATTATGGGCACTTACCTTCTAATGCGTCTATACGCATAGTCAATAGGAGAGGCCTACGTCCAGCATTGGACTAACATAGGCTGACGATGATGATGATGAGTGTTCAAAAATATCTGTTGCACTCTAAGATAATAGATGTCTGTTCAGGGGAGCTTCTATGATGCAGATTCAGTTTAGGTTCCGCTTGTCTGTTTTTGACAGTTATTCTAATTCGGTACTATGCGTCCTAAACTGAAGCACATTAAGGTCTTCGTACTCTATAACAACTCCACGCCAACGCGGCAGCAACTCTACTCACACTCACGATGAGTAGTCAACTAGTTGATCCACCCAATGGTCATGAGTGGACAACGCGGTGTCAACGAGTGGGCAATGAAAATGGTTGCTGGATACACGTCAGTCGCAAACGCATAGTCGTTGCGTGGACAACGTGTGGTCGTTGCGTGACAAACGAGTCGAGGTTGACCTTTAGGGTACGATGCATAGGCCACTCGTCGTACACAATTTTTATATATTTTTTTGAAATTAAACCTTGAACTTATGACACGGTTTAAATTTCAATGATTAGACTTGAGTCGAGTGGGTGTGGAGTTGATATAGTGTGCGAAGACCTTTAGTAGCTCGTGGTAGCCCCCCTAATGTCTTCAGCACTCTGGCCGTTCTGACATATCTGCAGGCGACTATACCTAATATATTCAGCTGTACATAAATATAATTAATCACTAACATTATTCAGCAATTTGACAGCCTGAACGGCCTCCGTAGCGCGGGTAGTTGTGACTGTGACCCTGCCTACGAAAGTTGGATGTCTCTGGTTCGAATCCCGATGATGACACCTATTTGTGTAGGTACCTATTTTATTTGTAACATAAATGTATCCTTACGTCATGACTTAAGCCCATTGAACTTTTTTGTAGATTTCGATATTTTGAGATACCACTATTTGTTCTGATAAGTTTAAGATTGTTCATTTATGAAAACTTCACTTCGTCAGCCTGTATAATAATATATCAGTTCACTGTTGAATAAAGGCCTCTCCCTATTACCTACGCGTATGGACGCATAAAGGTGGGTTTACACCAAACGAGCGAATGCCCATTCTATCCCCACTCTACGAAATTCGTTCATTACACAAAACGTAATTCGACGAAATTTGTTGATTTCGTAGAGTGGGGGATAAAATGAGCATTTACTCGTTTGATGTAAGCACACCTTTAGGAGGTAAATGAGTTGACGATCGCACTAACACTAGTGCGATCGTACGTTATCATAGTGGACACGTCCACTATGATAACGCTATTGCCCATCAATGTTCAATAAATTTGTGGTCAGTTCAATCCCTTAGGCGACTCTTAGGATACCCACGGGAAGAGCTGAAGTGGTGACATATTTCTTCCTGCCATCACCACGCGGTGAAACATCAAATCATAGCAATACATTTGCAGAATCACTTAAAGGGAATTGCTACACACAACTCATTTATTTTATCTACGGCTTCTTCAAGTATCGAAAGTCCTTACAAAAATTGAAATCGTCCCAATAACCAACCCCTTAATCCCCCCTAAATCCATACAAACCCATACAATGGTACAAATGTACAAAAGTACAATTTCGGTAATGCAAATAGCTATGGCATCATAAATATCGAACTGCAACTTTATGTGTACCGCTCTTTTGTACATTTTGAGCCTTAAGTCGTAGGGGTAAAGGTGTTGGTGGTGGTAGAGATAGCGTGGGCGGCTTAGAATGTTCAACCCTTACGAAACCGCGATGTGCATTTCGATAATAGGTGGCAGAGTAGAGAGGCACAGAGGCGAGCGAAATGTTAAGAGCATACTGAAACTGATCACTACGTCAGCATCATCACACTTTAAAACGGGGTAATTAATTGCTTTGTAAGTTTGTGTGGCCGTGTGGTGACAGTAATCATCATCATCATCATCATCATCTCTTCCTGACCGATTTCGGCCACGGCGACCGGTTGAACTGACTACTGAGAGCGTCGTGTGCTCTCATGTGACTGACGTAGCCTATTTTTGCAACAAATGTGCGACTACATTTGCTGCAAGTCAGCAATGACAGTAATAATACATTTATCACCACTCCAACTCTTCCAGCGGGTGTCGTAAGAGTCGGCTAAGGTATTGAAATGTCACTGACCATTATTTAATAGAAGATTGATGATGGGCAGCAGCATCATCATACTATACTACTATACAATCTATACATACGTACTGTGCACTACTGCGATCGCCGAAACCGCTTGCCCAGCGTGGCGATTATGGACATTTACCTCCTAATGCGTTTATGTTAGGTTTAGTTAGTTCAGTAATTGTGTTAATTTATGACGATGCCGCTACCCATCATCACTATCATCAGTTATAAATGACTCAGTGACAATTATTCTTACTGTCGTATTTTATAATTACAAGTTATGATTTCGCACGCATACCTAACTATCCATATTAGAGTCTATGGATAAAACGACTATCACTCATAACTAATCGCCATGCTGGGTAAACGGATTGGCGACAAAAGCTGTCTATCTACTATGATGACGCTGCCCATCACCAACCTTCTATAAACGAATGGTCAATGACTTGACTATTAAGTGACGGCAGTAAGAATACATTTGTCACCACCCCAACACTTACCAGTAGGCCTAGTCAAACTGCCATTCTGAAATTCTAGGTATAGTTACGATAAGCGATAAGTAATAAATGTATGAGAATCACAGATTCGTACTAAATAATTATCACGTGATCATTTTCATACATTATTATGATCACGTGACTTATCGCTTATCGTATACGATTGCAGAATGGCATCTTGGCTTTTGGCTAAAGGTGCGTTTAAACCAAAAGAGCATTCGCTGTTCTAACCTCCCACTCTACGTAATTCGATCGGTACACAAAACCGTGATTGGTTGATTTCGTAGAGCGGGGGATAGAACAGCGAATGCTCTTTTGGTTTGAACGCACCTTAAGCTGCAGGTTTTGGAAGAGTCGACTAAGCGATTGGAGTATCGTCTATTGTCATGAGAAAATGTCAGAGCTCTGTGTCGTCCCTACTCTACGTGATATCACGAATATCAAAGATTCAAGATGTTGCGCGCCATGGATTATTGAACCGCGCTCTTTCGCGTTTTTAGGGTTCCGTAACAATTCTACCACAATATAGATATACGTACACACACACACATCATCAGCCTATGTTAGTCCACTGCTGGACGTAGGCCACTCCTATTAACTATGCGTAAAGACGCATTAGGAGGTAAATCGCCACGCTAGGCAAGCGGATTGGCGATCGCAGTAATGTGTCCACTATGATGACGCTGCTGCCCATCATCAATCTTGTAGAATGGTCAGTGATACTTTAATCCCTTAGTCGACTCTTACGACACCCGCAGGAGGAGTTGGGGTGGTGACAAATGTATTCTTACTGCCGTCGTGATATACGTACAGTCGACGTCAAATATATAGTTACGGTTTACGTGCCAAAAATATATTTACATGACTTTATTGCCTTGACATTAAGGTCGTGTAAATATATTTTTGGCACCGAAACCGTAATGATATCTTTGACGTCGACTGTGTATGTAACACTACGCCACTCTAGATATATTTCCAAATGACAAGTGGTAGGGACTTCTTAAGGTGGATTTACACCAAACGAGCGAATGCTCAATGAAATCAACGAATTTCGACGAATCACGTTTTGTGTAACGAACGAATTTCGTAGAGTGGGGGATAGAATGAGCGTTCGCTCGTTTGGTCTAAATGCACCTTACATTGTTAGGCTGCGTTTCCACCAGATATGTGCGAGGATGTGTTTCCATACAAATGACACCTCGCTCGAGTCATTAATAGGTGTCATTTGTATAGAAACACATCCTCGCACATCTCTGGTGGCAACGCAGCCTAAAACGGATCACCTCACCCTGTATCAGCCTTGCCCAATAACTTTGTATTCAATCCGACTACAAAAATAAACTTTTACCAGCACAATGCCATTCAAGTCACCCTTTAAGAATAAAATCGACAATGGTTTCTGAGACACGTGCGAATAAGCAGACGGAGGGTCACGGTCGGCTGCGAAAGGGTTACCTTAACCTTTGACTGTTAGAAGTGTTAAATTAAGTTTAGTGTCCATTTTTATGTATCCTTCCTTAGTATTTTTAAAAGAAAACAATCTTGATTTTTTTTATTACAAAATGTTCCAATATTTGTTTTTGTAGTTTTCATCATCATCATCATCATCTCAGCCATAAGAAGTCCACTGCTGAACATAGGCCTCCCCTTTGGACCTCCACTTGTACCGGTTAGATGCGACCTGCATCCTTCATAAGGTCGTCTGTCCATCTTGTGGGTGGACGTCCTACGCTGCGTTTGCCTTTGTAGTTTTACAATCAAAATAATGTGACCCTAAATAGTTTTATCACTGTTACACATATTTATTAATCATCATCATCATATCAGCCGAAAGACGTCCACTGCTGAACATAGGCCTCCCCCAAAGATTGCCTTAATGACCGGTCCTGCGCCACCCGCATCCAGCGGACTCCTGCGACCTTCACCAGCTCATCGGTCCACCTTGTGCGGGGCCTACCCACGCTACGTCTTCCGGTACGTGGCCGCCACTCAAGAACCTTCCCGCCCCAACGGCCATCGGTTCTACGCGCAATGTGCTCCGCCCACTGCCACTTCAGTTTAGCGATTCGGAGAGCTATTTCGGTTACTTTGGTTCTGCTGCTGACTCCTAGCATAGCCCTTTTCATTGCCCTTTGGGTGACTTTGAGCCTTCTTATGAGGCCCATTGTAAGCGGCCACGTTTCAGTACCGTATGTCATCACTGGCAACACACACTGATTAAAGACTTTCGTCTTCAAGCACTGCGGAATATTGGACGAAAATATTGGTCGTAGCTTCCCGAACGCTGCCCAACCGAGTCGGATTCGACGATTGACCTCTTTCTCGAAGTTGGACCTACCTAACTGAATAGTTCGTCCTAGGTATCTAGGTATATATATTCGTCTACAACTTCGAGTGTAAAGTCTCCGATTATTACGGGAGTTGGTGCTACATGGGAATTTGACATGATTTTCGTCTTATCCATGTTCATCCTAAGACCAACTCGCTCGGAGGCTTTACTGATTTATTAATCAAAATAGGTAATTACGAGTTAAAAAGCCTTTATTTGAAAGCCAAAGTGTGCTTATTCTGGTAAAAAAGCGACAAATTCAAAAAATGTAGGCGCGGTGATGCATGGACATTTTTTTCTACTAATAAGCTAGTTGGCCAGAGTCTGCACAAATTGCTACATCGACTTCTCAGGTAAAGGATAGAGCAACGAGAGTGAGAGAGAGAGAGTTTGGCGAAATGGCCTTAGACAACAAAAAATTATCTAATTGTTGCAAGCTACAAATTATAAAAAAAAATCCGTTCTGAGCTCCTACAATCATCCTCAAAATGTGCCTCACTTCATGCAAATTGTTTAAAAAATACCACCACTTTCTCTCCGAGGCAAACATTAGTACATTGTGCATCAAGGGAGGTAAGTACTAACACTAACTCGAGTCTTTAAAAGCCCTCCGCCTACGGCGTCGGGCTTCTAACACTCTCGTTAGTGATTCCGCTTACCGACCGTGATGCATACAATGTTTTTCATCACACTTGACGACAAAAAAAAATAAGTTTTAGAGAAAAAATATTATTAAATGACGTACTGATGTTTCTATTACTCCCTAGGGAAATTTACTTTTCTATTACTCCCGCTACGTATGTAAACTATGGCGCGCTTATACAGCAAGTATGATGAAAAATATTTTTCACTTTATCTACAGCTAGATTTCATATCTGTTGAAACAATCCATTTCAAAAAATCATAATTGACTTAAAAATTACTTACTCAATTAAAAACAGAAAAAAGTTATAAATTTCAATCATTTCAAAATCTCCTAACGAATTCCATTGAAAAAACCCTTCCAATGAATACGTTTAATTAACTTTTGAAATTTTTCCAAATCGCGAAAGGATTATTAATCAAACAATTAATAATGAATTGGCAACACTCGGCGTGTTGGATCGGGGATAAATATTCGAGAGATTTGCATAAGAAACCGTTTTTTTAATTTTTTGCGTCTCGCTTTCTGATTTGCAATGTTAGTTTAGTGTGGATAAGTCTTCAGAACTGAAAATATTGATTAAGAGTAATCAAAATGTCATTAAAGCATCTGTAAACAAATTATATTGTATTCTTTTTATGATGGACAGTGCATAAATAAATATGCTTCGAAAAAATCCACATATTAATATGTTACGACGTTCTTATTACACAGAATTAAA
>JALPQI010017948.1:0-23258 GCA_025490895.1 Thaumatotibia leucotreta
AAGTACTAGACTTAGACAGACAGACGTACATGACTAAACTTTAAGGGTTCCTAGTTTACGACGGAACCTCAAAAAATATTCAATTCGAGGAAAACTTTTCCTAAAAAATTTTCTTAGTCAAAATACTGTATTGAATAATAAAAAAGGGCCCTTAAACAGATCAGTATGATTTTTATCTAACGTGAAAAATAAAATGGCTATTTCAGAACCACCCATCAGCAAAACTCGAAGATTACGTCTGGCTATCTTGCAAAGGGGAATTCCCGGCAGACGAAGAAAACGTCGGTCTCATGCGGTACATCCCCGAATACTTGCCGCCGGGGTTCCCCGTAAGAAAGTTACATGCTGGTAACACTGGTGGAGTGACAGGAGGGCCCCTAGTCGCTGTGATGTTTCAGAATGTGACACGTAAGTATCATGAATTCATGATAAGTATTGTGTTTGATAGCAATCGTAGCTACCTGTCTCTTTTCTATACAATCAAAAAGAGAAGGCAGCTGCAACGGCGACAAAGCCGCGAGCTGGTGTCAAAAACAAGATGTGCTATGCGGTTGATGGCCTATCGGTACCAAAATCTAATTCATTTTAGTGATATAAATACCTGTGATACCTACCTACTCGAAAATTGAAACTTAATCTTGGCGCTATGCCCTCTTCTGAGTTTCTTAAGGCACTAAGTTAAGAAAGACGAGAAGAAAGTAAGTGTGTAGCCCTCAAAATATTTTGTATTCTTTTTTCAAAAATAGTATGATCATCTATTAATGAATTTTTGAACAGGGATGTTTATTACCTACCTTGTTACATTCTAATCTATAAAAAATATACAAACTTCTTGAAAATCATATAAAATCCTAATACAAGTCATGAGAATAATTATACATTATTAGTACATTACTATAGAGGACGGGAAACGAAGGGTTACAGGCCAAGTAGATATATCTGGCCGAAGGAACTGAGGCCAGATAGGAATAGGCGGCCTGTAACCCTGTTTCTCGCCGAGATTTGTATAGTGCTTTTCTCAAACTTGCCATGAAATAAAACGAACTGATTTCTCCGAACCATACTATTAGATTTGTAAATAAACCAATAGTACAGTATCGTCAGTATTGTACAACATTAAAAAAAAACCTTCGCGCTTTTACCTGCGCCTTACCATTTACCTGGTATAGACCATAGAGTATATTGAATAATAGTGTATAAGTGGTATAGATAGACATTAGTTCTTAGGTTATTTTTTTTTTTCTGTGACTGATTATGTCAAGACATAATGTCACAATTTGACGTTTCAAAACAAAAGACAGTTTGTTTGCAGTCGAGGGGCCGCACATAGTGTGCCACTAAGAGGGATAGACATAGTCACAGACTACTAAGAAGATACTACGTATAGTGACGTATTCAACTCATTTGTCTGGCACTTAGATTTAGCATCTAAGATCTGAAATCGAATTGGAGATCAAAAATGTAAACAAATGGGATACCAACACAAAAAAATTATCGCGAGAGGTGGGTAATCTAAAATCATTGAAATATTTTGAAAAAATGCGCACATGCATGTCACTGACGGTACGTATAGTTTTTAAATATTGTACTAATTTTTAATATCATACATTATTTTTTTAATCACAAATTTCTCTAGTTTTGATAAAATGTAGGGTGTTTAATTTATACTACTGGCAATGATAAGAAGTTTTAAACATTTGGTTCGCAGTTATAATAATGTACTGAAAAAAATCAAAACAAGATGGTGCTCTAAATGACTCTTTTATGAATCCATAAAAACTCCTAAAATTTAGCATTATAAAGTACATTAAAACAGATTTTAGTATTTTTACCTACAAATCAATAATTTTAATTTTTTTATAGAAATTGATTCGATTGTAACTATAGATGAAGACTGGGATTCGTTCCCCGACTATCTTAAACATTAAAGTAACACGACATTGGTTTTCAAACATTGATTATGTTGATTATTTACATCATTCTAGCAAATTTTCTAGGTATTATTTTTGTAATCAGGAACCGTGGACACTCAGCCGTACGTATGTTTTTTATAGTCATGTCCAAAAATATGTTAATGATTGTGCTACTTGTGTATCGAAGATACTTTGACTTTCACGTATCTACACCTAAACATCAAGCATTGTCTTAGGTTTTTAGCACCTGTAAGGATAGTTTGTAAGTGCGCAAATAAATAAAATAAAATCCTCATCAAAATGCGACGTTAATTTATAAAGGTGTTAAAAAAAAAAGTTTTATACCTCTGGAATGTCATTTTAACATTGACTTTATAATGTCATGTCATTGTCATAGAATGTTTACATTTTTGATCTCGAATTCCATTTCAGAGCTTACGTGCCACACACACAAAAAATAGTGGCACAGTGATAAGGACGGACGATTACCGTTCCTTTTCACTTCCACTAGTAAAAAGTTTCATAAGACCAGACCTTTCGTTCTTGCTATTATTATTACGTTGTCAAATCCATACCCATATTCTATATCCATGTTTGCAGTCCTAGGTGTGAAATAAATACATGAAATCTCTTTACATATCATCTTAGCATATGCCACCGGATACATAGTATTTCCGGGTTTAATTTAAAGTAAGTAACATCAACATTCCGTAGCAAGTTTGAGAAAAATAATATTACATCACTAGTCACTAAGCTTCCCTGCAACGCCATCTAGGTACATTAAGCTTTATTCATGTAATCTTAGTTCAGTGTATAACCAACAGGTGGCGTGATTATCAATGTGGAATGCCGCATCTGGACGCGCGACATCATCTACGATAGAAACAGCAACGTTGGTCGAACCACATTTCAAATACTCATAGAATAATTTACTTTTATAAAGGTGCATTCAGACCAAACGAGCAGCGAATGCTCGTCGATTCTAACCCCCTACTCTACGAAATTCGATCGTTCCACAAAACGTGATTCGGTGATTTCGTAGAGTGGGGGATAGAACAGCGAATGCTGGTTTGGTCTGAATGTACCTTTAGTATTAGGGCTGATTTTGCAAACCTCGGTTAAAAGTATCCGTTAGTTAAAATGTTTACCATCTTTATCTTAGGTCATCAGTCAAAAAAAGATAGAACTAACATTTATTAGACTAACTTTTAACTGGGGATTGAAAAATCAGTACGTACTTAGTAATTTAATTAGGTTAGATTTCTCAAAACTTTTATTCGAAGAATAACAGTGTCAGATGACTATGTTGTTTTAGGGCATTTTCACTTTTAGGGACACCCAATTAAAATCAAATTAAAAAACCTTAATTGCAGTGTGAGATTATTACTATCAGAGAGTAAGCGTTATTCTTCGAATAAAAGTCTGCCAAAAAACATGGTCAGCCGAAGTAGTACCTTTTTCTCTGTCACTCTAATGACATCTTCGTTGGAGCGACAGAGACAAATCTCGGGAATTTATTTTATAATAATTTAATTTCGGTGTTTGAGGTAGTAGGCCTGGGCCTGGATGCTTAGCCAAGTTGCCAATTGCTAACGCTTAACCATCAATAGGAAACGAAAGGCAGCTAATATGAAAGAGCGACAGAGAGGGAAATCTTTGTCGCACTAATATGAAAGAGCGACAGAGAGGGAAACCTACGATACGCTACTAAGCGTTAGCGATTGGCAACTTGGCTAAGCATGACATAAACCTTTTTTTACTATTTTTTATGTGGCGTATGTGGGGATTGTGAAAAACGCCGTAAGAAGTCATTTTTAATAACTTAGCCTAAAAAAAGACAAGGATTGTAAATAAAACAAACAATTTCCATTTATAATAATTTTATTGCATAATTCATAAGAATTACAAACAACCAAGCCACGTGATCTCGCTTACATCCATAGAACATTTAAATTGACGAATTACAACAATAATAATCAGCCCTACCGCGAACTTCGAAATCCGAAATTTTCGTGGAAATGTCCCAGTCACGCTAATAATAATAAAGTCCTTCTTTGAAGAGACAGAGAGAAATCTTCGAAATCTTCAAAGTTCGTGGTAGTAAGCCAGTAGGGTCGAGTTGGATAAGTGAAACTGTGGGGGAACTGGGAGCTTAGCCAAGTTGCCAATCGCTAACGCTTAGTGGCGTATCGTAGTGTTCCGTCTCTGTCACTCTTTCATACTAGTGCGATAGAGACAGTTAGCTGCCTTTTGTTTACGATTGACGATTAAACGTTAGCGAATGGCAACTTTTCTAAGCACCCAGGCCCGCTACCGCAAACACCGAAGGTCGCTAATTTCGGGGATTTCTTTCTGTCACTCCAACGAAGGCGTTATTTAGTGACAGAGATAAATCTCCGAAATTTACGAATTTCGTAGTTTGCGGTGAGGAAGGTCATACATTTCACTTTGTGGGTCCCTGGGGGGCCTACCTACGTGTTTTTCACTTACCCGCTTACCCAACTTGACATTACACAACTCTAAAGGTGCATTCAGATCAAACGAGCATTCGCTATTCTAATCCCCTACTCTACGAAATTTGATCGTTAGACGAAATCTGACTCGTTGATTTCGTAGAGTGGGAGATACAATAGCGAATGCTTGTTTGGTCTGAATGCACCTTAATAATCACTGATCGGAACTATAGGTGCAAAACTTTAACAAAACTTGTCGAGTATTTCGATTTAGAAGTAAAATTGGACACTGATTTGGCAATAATGTTCTTATTGTTATTTTGGCGAGCAACTCAAATTGTTTTTTTAGTTGAATTTTTAGGGAGATGAGTCCCCGAAATTTACGAACCGTAAAACCACCAAACAATGGTCCAATATTGCAACTATGGTCCACAATCTCAACTCCTTAAAAAGCATCAGCGACCCTACCGCGAAAAACGAAATTCATAAATTTCGAGGATTTGTCTCTCTCACTCTAATGACACCTTCGTTTGAGTGATCTCGAAATTTACGAATTTCGCGGTAGTAGGTCAGTAGGTACGAATCTTCTTTTTGGCTTTGTCCAAGTTTTTTTATTATTAATTGGGAATTTTTGCCTATAAATAGTACAATTAATATAACAATGACACCTAATGCAAGATATTCGATTAAGTTTTGGCACTTTTCGGACTATCGGGAGCGGGTTTTACAGAACTTCGGTGTTCGCGGTAGCAGGCCTGGCCTAAGTAGGTACTACCGCGAAAATCGAAATTCGTAAAATTCGAGGATTTTTCTGTCACTCAAACGAAGACGTCATTAGAGTGAAAGAGACAAATCCTCGAAATTTACCTCGTTTTTCGCGGTAGGGCCGCAGTACCTACCTGTACCCAGAGTCCTTCATAAGGTCGTCTATCCATCTATCGACCTACTATGCCATCGCTGAAAAAAATGATTTATACATTTATTTTGTTTTGCACCCATAGTTCCGTTAATAAAATTACCTTATGTATTAACAGGCACATACATAGACAGGCAAGTATTTCACTGCAGTTAGTAAAGCGTGTATTTTAATAGTACAGTCAAGTGCAAAAATAAGTATCGAAATAATCTGCTCATAAATATGCTACGACGTTCTTATTACACAGAATTAAATAGAGAGCACTGGGACAAATTTTTGAACATTTTTGTGTACATCTTATTTTGTCTTTGACTGTATGTGCATCAAATCAAGTACGGAATTACTAACGAGCGGAGGGCTTTTAATGACTCGAGTTAGTATTCCGCTTACAGGCCGTGATGCATACACTGTTTTTCATCACACTTGCCGACACAAAAAAATTAGTTTTATGACAAAATATTATTAAATGACGTACCGACATTTGCAAGCAATGGAACGTTTTGACAGCAAATGTGATGAAAAAGTATTAACCAAAGGTAGGTTTTAATACTACGAACCGATATTGCAAGGTAATTTGAAGTTAAAAGTAAACACTGAAGCTTTATCGAGCAGCAATGTAATGCGATCCTTAATTTGACGCACGAAAGAATCGGACAGCTAACCCCCTTATTCATAAACGTTTGTTAACTTAAGAAGCCGCTAATAATTGTTTATCCCTTTCGGTCTTAACAATGTGTCCATAAGAGCAAAAGGGACAAACAATTATTAGCGGCTTGTTAAGTTAACAAACGTTTATGAATAAGGGGGTTAGTATTAACGGTTGTGACTAGTAATGTACCGAGGAAAAGTTTCATAAATTGCGAAACTTCTATAGATAATGTTCTCAGCAATTTAAATTTTACAAGCAATCTTATCATGCCAAAACCGTTGTATTTATATACATTCCTTTTAAGATATAGTTATTTTATACCTCGTTTACTCAATTTGTAAAATACAATATTACCTAATAACATTTTTTTATAAGTTCTCGTGGAAACATTCTCAATGAGAACTTATTCTTAAATTCTCATGAAAATTCTCGGAAATATCCGGGTATTTTACCGCAATTTTGATTGAGAATGTTCTTCAGCTTGTACAGTGCTAGTTGCGACAAATAAAGTTCTAATCGTGGTGATATATTGCTGCTGATTTAATTTGAATAGAAAAACTTGGCCGTCATTTTCAATAAAACTTTAATTACTCCAGTTGAGGTAATATAAAAAATACAGCCCGTATTTTAAAACAAGCTAATTCTGACTTACTGCAAAATAAAAACAAAGAAACATACTTATACTCTTCGTGCGTTGAGTACTTTTTAACTGTACTTATCTAGTGTAGGTTTTGTATAAAAAAGCTTATTATCAAATCTAGTAATTTCATACATAAGTACAGTAGGTATGTTTAAAAATGTAATTTAATTAATAATAGAACCTAAATGCTAATTCTACTTTTATAAAATAACAGTTTCAGTTCTTAATTTTAACCTAATATCATAATTATACGAGTTATACCAAATAATAGTACATTACTGCAGACGCCGGGAAACCAAGCTTTGTAGACAACGTTTGATTTCCAAGATTTGAAAAATTAGTTACATACGAAGGGAAAATAGGATTTTTGAACGACTGAACTATTAATGATGGTAATATTATAACTAAATAAGCATCCGTATTGTAAGTCAATTATTCATTTTCGAAATGGATTATCCTAGGGATAATGGTATGTGGTAATGATAATAGGCAAATGTATGCAAATTAACAGTACTTGACAATGAAGTACAACTGTACATTATTTATATAATGAAAATACAATGAAGTACATTATTTATATAATTAGTATAAAATTGAAATAAAACTATGAAAACCATAAACTCACGTATAATTATTAATTAACTTTAAATTCATTATGACGTTTCGAACACTTTATAGGGTTCGTGGTCTGCGGGCGACAATCGCCCGAGTTTATCCGTTTTCATAGTTTTATTTCATAAGTAATCCTCGCGGTAACCGAAGAAAAAATCAGTATAAAATTGTTTAACAGTTACGACGAAACCTAGTGATATTTAAGACATTACACCCCATGGGGTTTGACCTTCACTGCCTTGCCCCTAGACTAGGCATTGGAACGTTATACGGGGTGTGGCCCGTAATAGAAGTAATACAGTAAAACGTACTTCTAAACAATAAGTAATTAACTTCAAACGGTCTCAATTAATTACAATGACAATAGATTTACTGCTGGTTTCTAAAAAAATGTATCAAAGTACTGTACTGTAAATGTACTGTACCGGCAATGTAGGTACTACAGATTTTCACCTACCTCTTCTAAAGGTGCATTCAGACCAAACGAGCATCGCTGTTCTAACCCCCTACTCTACGAAATTCGATCGTTACACAAAACGTGATTCGTTGATTTCGTAGAGTGGGGGATAAAATAGCGAATGCTCTTTTGGTCTGAATACTCTGAATGCACCTTAAGAATGTGATTGACGTGTTTAATCACGCTACCAGTATTATAAAGGTATGTCCATGGGCCTCAGTTCCTGCATCAGGTGGGCTGAGAGCTCAATTGTCTACCTTCTACACATAAAAAATAATAATACTTTAATTTGTAAAACAATAATAAGCAAAAATATTAAAACAATTAAAAACAGACTTTGAACGATTTCTCCAAGATCCCGCCATCAGACCCCGACTTGGCCAACGAGACCATTAATTGAAAATCGACCCACGATGAATAGAATTGAATTATTTTATACTACAGTTTAATTATTTGTTCCTATTACAGGCCACACCTGGGATAGATCTGTTGGCCATTCGACAGAGTCGAACATTACTGTTTTGAAGTTAGATTTTTCCAAATAAGTGAATATAAAATGGCTGGTCTATAGTGTAACGTATCTCATAATTATATTATAAATTATAAAATATCATTAATCATACAAAAATCTAACAAATCCTAACCTAACATATAATTAATATAAATACGAATACTTATATACCTACATAGAAAAATAAATTAAATAATGACTAAAGAACATAAAGTTCTTGATAAACATACAGGACATTATCGAAACTCGGGAAATTTAATACTCAAGTAACTCTAAGCGGTTCAAGCGAAGGTACTCTATATCTTTGGTACACGGATGTACCCCTTTAACCGCTCACTTGCTTCATGTAGCTATTGGCTTAGAGCTGATTTTTATTTCACAATTTCTACATGTCAATAAAGTCTTTCGCAAAAATTAAAGCACTTCCGTGGTTATGGGTACACGGGTAACCGCTTTAAGTATGGGTACGCAGAGCAGATGTATTAATTTATGGGTAGGTACACGAGTGTATGACTTTGACGACATACAGGTGAATCACTTAATAGTTACACGGGTGGGTTACTTTACGGGTACCCTAGTCGGCTACTAAACGTATAGGTGCGGCATTTTATTCGACGAAGATCTCAAAGCGCGCTCGCCCAGTGCGCCCAGTGCCATCGTAATAGATGTCCCGCGCCCAGATACGACATTCCACGTTGATCAGCACACCTCCTGTATAGACAGTGCAATTAAAGTGAAACCGAAGTATTGAAAATTTTGTTGCAGCAGGCCTAAGCCAAGATGCCATTCTTCATTGATCTTCATTGATAAAAAAGCGATAAATGTATGAAAATGAATTTCGAACGAAAAGATACATCATAGTTACGTGATTTACCTTTTGAATCTGTAATTTCAATACATTTGTTCATTTATTAAGTGACCAAGGCTCAAAGTCACCCAAAGGGCAATAGAGAGGGCTATGCTAGGAGTC
The DNA here is from genome assembly GCA_025490895.1 of Thaumatotibia leucotreta. Lineage (NCBI taxonomy): Eukaryota > Metazoa > Arthropoda > Insecta > Lepidoptera > Tortricidae > Thaumatotibia > Thaumatotibia leucotreta. The sequence continues at coordinate 9,122 of JALPQI010017948.1, forward strand.
TCTCTACGTGATCGGATTAAAAATGAGACCATTCACAGCAGAAACAAAGTAACCGAAATAGCTCTCCGAATCGCTAAACTGAAGTGGTAGTGGACGGAGTACTTTACGCGTAGAACCGATGGCCGTTGGGGCGGGAAGGTTCTCGAGTGGCGGCCACGTACCGGAAGGCGTAGCGTGGGTAGGCCCCCCACAAGGTGGACTGATGACCTGGTGAAGGTCGCAGGAGTCCGCTGGGTGCGAGTGGCACAGGACCGGTCATTGTGGCAATCTTTGGGGGAGGCCTATATTCAGCAGTGGACGTCTTTCGGCTGATATGATGATGATGATGATGATGTTCATTTATTACTTATCGCTTATCGTGTACGACTGCAGAATGTCATCTTGGCAAGGCATACTCGTATAGGTTGTACAAAACCATTTATACGTACGTCTTGGAGAAGCAAAAACCACGCCAACTAATGGCCCAGGGTCCTTGTCCGGGATATGTCGGCTCGCGTACGGGATCCGGTCAGCTGTGTGCAGACGGCTTAGAGGGAACCCTGGGGGCAGACCTCCGGTGACGTAATGTATGGTGCCAATGTTTTCTTTGTCAGCGTTGAACTCCCCCTGGCAGGATACCCAGATATAATCTACTCCGTTGGCCTCACTCTGCAAAAGTGGTATGTTATTAGACAGCCACAAATATATATTTTCTTTCGATTTGCTTGTCATTTATTGATAGGTTATCTAAGCCCATATTGTAAGTAGTTAAATGCAACGTGACACGCAAAAAACACAGTAAAAAACAGATTTATACTGTCAGTGACATTATCTTTATTATACAGGGTGGAAAGGGACGACGTTCCTTCCCACAACCGACCGAGTCTACCAAACATTACGATGAACTTTCAGTATGGGACCAACATCGAAATATTAAAAAAAATATTAACCCCTCATACAAATTGAGTGATTAGTTGAGTTCAATGGTATGGAAAAGTCAATTTTCCATGTACGCTTTCGATGTTGGTCCCATACTGAAAGTTCATCGTAATGGTTGGTAGAGTCGGTCGGTAGCGGGAAGGAACGTCGTCCCTTTCCACCCTGTATATTTGATTTATTCAATTGATTATAAATTGAACTACTTAGCGAAGTCCCTAAGCATCGAGTGATCTTTGGATGATTATAATTTTGACCTGTGAAACACGATCGTCGTGCTGGCTCTCTGTTGCGATTGAAAATTTGATCATAAGCGTGACAGGGAGGCAACACCTGATTTGCGGTAGGCCCTCAAAGCTGGGTGATCGTGTCTAAAACTCTAAGCTTATCAAACATGACTTCAAACTTTATATTATATTTTCCAATACTGTCTTGTGTAACATTAGGAGAAAAATAGAAAAACACTAGGTCCTAATTCTTACCATTCCCTTTCTTATATGCTTCGGCATCTCTGGCGGGATGTGCAAGTTCATGGAGTAGTTGTACGGGTGAGGTGTCCAATAGTTCACCTGCGATAAAGTTATTGAAGGTCATACTTTAGTCGTTAGGTATTATAAAAGTAATTGGTAACAATGAAATGGGAAAGGCCTTCATTTGATAGATTTTGTAGGTTAAAAATGTTTTATTTATAACTAGAATTATTTTTGTAATCATTATTTAAAACGTAATTTATCAAATTTCCATGTCTTAATTTTTTATTGTGTATTATTCAAATGTGATACAGTAATGAAACACATCTCTGTGAACCTCAAGCAATCATTTATATATATAAAATCAAACAGTCAATATAACGAAACACATCAAAGTGCATCGATTGGCGAGGTTGTTTTAGACAATTGTGTAAAATTGTAACGTAATGTGAACTTACATGGTTCAAACTGAGGAGCACGCACAAGGGTATACCCCAAAGGGTACCCGAACCCCCTATCGATGGGACACGGAATCCACAGGCTTAATTTAATGATCACGATCGTAAACGCGACACACCAAGATCATATATGTGAAATGGATACTTACATGGTTCAACCGAAGGAACACATTCAGGGTACTCAAAGGGTACCCGTTCCCCATATCGATGGTACACGAATTCCACAGGCTCTATTAACTGATCACAATCTTGAACGCGGTAAACCAGCGCATTTATGTACAATGAATACTTACATGGTTCTACATCCAGCGTTGGGACTACGCAAAATAGGTACGTTTGATGTCGAGTTGAGGAAAATATGGCCAGAGTACAAAAACAACAACAACAACTTACATGGTTCAATCGAAGGAACACGCACGGGGTACCCAAAGGGTACCCGTACCCCATATCGATGGTACACGGGTTCCACAGCCTCATGAACTGGTCGCAGTCAGGAGACCGAGGTACTGAGTGCATTTATGTATAATGAGTACTTACGTGGTTCTACAGCCAGCGTCAGGACTATGCAAAACAGACACGTTTGATGTCGAGTTACGAAAAAAAAGGCCTGAATACAACAACAACAACTTACATGGTTCAACCGAAGGAACACGCACGGGGTACCCAAAGGGTACCCGTTCCCCATATCGATGGTACACGGGTTCCACAGCCTCATGAACTGGTCGCAGTCAGGAGACCGAGGTACGGAGTGCATTTATGTATAATGAATACTTACACGGTTTTACAACCAGCGTCAGGACTACGCAAAACAGACACGTTTGATGTCGAGTTACGGAAAAAATGGCCAGAATACGACAACAACAACTTACATGGTTCAATCGAAGGAACACGCACGGGGTACCCAAAGGGTACCCGTACCCCATATCGATGGTACACGGATACCACAGGCTCAATGAACTGATCACGATCTTGAACGCGATACACCATGTGAATTTATGGGTAATGAATACTTACATGGTTCAATCGAAGGAACACGCACGGGGTACCCAAAGGGTACCCGTACCCCATATCGATGGTACACGGGTTCCACAGCCTCATGAACTGGTCGCAGTCAGGAGACCGAGGTACGGAGTGCATTTATGTATAATGAATACTTACACGGTTCTACAACCAGCGTTGGGACTACGCAAAACAGACACGTTTGATGTCGAGTTGCGGAAAAAAGGCCCAGAATACAACAAAAACTTACATGGTTCAATCGAAGGAACACGCACGGGGTACCCAAAGGGTGCCCGTACCCCATATCGATGGTACACGGGTACCACAGGCCACAGGCTCAATGAACTGATCACGATCTTGAACGCGATACACCATGTGAATTTATGGGTAATGAATACTTACATGGTTCAATCGAAGGAACACGCACGGGGTACCCAAAGGGCCCGTACCCCATATCGATGGTACACGGGTACCACAGGCTCAATGAACTGATCACGATCTTGAACGCGATACACCATGTGAATTTATGGGTAATGAATACTTACATGGTTCAACCGAAGGAACACGCACGGGGTACCCAAAGGGTACCCGTACCCCATATCGATGGTACACGGGTTCCACAGCCTCATGAACTGGTAGCAGTCAGGAGACCGAGGTACGGAGTGCATTTATGTATAATGAATACTTACACGGTTCTACAACCAGCGTCAGGACTACGCAAAACAGACACGTTTAATGTCGAGTTGCGGAAAAATAGCCAGAATACAACAACAACTACTTACATGGTTCAATCGAAGGAACACGCACGGGGTACCCAAAGGGTACCCGTACCCCATATCGATGGTACACGGGTTCCACAGCCTCATGAACTGGTCGCAGTCAGGAGAGCGAGGTACGGAGTGCATCGGCTCGCGAGTCGTGCATGGCGCGCGTGGCGGGTTCTCTGGCACCATGTTTTCGTATACTGTGGAAGAAGTTTTTAAACATGTCTTTTCTTCATTATGCAATACTACTACTAAATATACGAACTTAATTTTTCTATTTCATTTAATTACCGTAAAGTCGGGTTACATTAGCCCTAACATTGCCCACCCAAAAAATCCATCGTGGCAAATTAATAATTGAATTCTGGCACCCTAGTGAAAAGGGGTATAAGTCGAATTTTGGCCAAATTGAGTTAAGTATACCAAAAAATTTCAAAAAAAAAATGGCATCTGTTGGTGTAAAAGGATCTAAGATATCACGTAAATTGACAGAGTTACGGTCGTGTCATATGGTATAACTAACACAAATGACCATGCAGTGTTAGGTATAAGTTGAAATAAATTCTTACAACCAAAAAAAATATATCGTTGTAAAGTTACAAAAGGTATTAGTGTAGCTAAGTTTTACGCATTTGGATTTTAGTTGTGTGTAACGCTATAACTACTCATATTCTCTTGATGGTCACTCGGATAATGAGGATCCATGTGTATTTAAATCACTTTACACGAACAATAAAAACATTTTTTGAGATACAATTCGACATAAATCCATATTTCCGAATAAAATTATGTTGTTACGGGTACAAGTCGACTTTAATCACTTACAATTACAGTTTTTTACATGTAATACAATCCATTTGCGGGAATTATATCCGTTTGCACTAAATTAAAAAGTATTACCTAACATTTCACACCAGTAAATTGACGGATTTGTACTAAGTTGTACCATTTTACACTAAGTTTCGTTATATTGTATGCACAATGTTTAAAGTGTTAATTTTTAAAATTTAATTTACTTAGTGGTTAATGATTTTCTTAAAGTATGATTGTTTTTCAGATTCAAGCTGTTCAATTCTGCTGCTTATTTGTTAAAACCTATGTTAGTAATATTAGTTTGTGTTGACAGTTTTAAATGACCTAACGCAAATACTTTTTTTTAATTGTAGTAACAATTTTACTTAATGATCTAGGTAATATAGAAAGCGCGCTATAATAGCCTTGTACGAGTATTTGCTGCTGTTCTGTCTAAGGCTATTGCAATATCTATATTACTCCAGAAACGACGAACGATTGATTAGAACAATTTCAAAATAGCCACCCGGAAACCATGCCTGGCCACTTTTTACGAATGCTAACATAATGAAAACAATATTATCACAATATTTTTTTAAATTGTCTACTAACGAAATTAATAAAGTTAATGTATAATTAACACAATAATTCAAGTTGATCGTACCTATATTTACCTATACCACTTTTATAAGAATTGTAATCGATAGAACATAATAGTGACAGGCTTTTTATACTCGTCGATTAAAGTCTGTTTATTAAGATTCCATACAGAGTACTGCAATGCAACGTCACTATTTTTATCCGAAACAACTGAAATAACTTCTTTACACACTAGTGCAAGGAGTCGTTTATATCTTGCCTGATTGAAAACTTCGGAAGGCCATTTGTACTGAAAAATGTCGTACGAAACACATTCAAAAATTTAATTCGTAAATCGTGTCGATTTAAAACACTCCCTTCGGTCGTGCTTTGCTTTATTTATGCTTATTTCGAACTTATTTTTTTCACAGTTGTATCGTAATGTCCATTACGATAGGCTATAGACAATAGTTTTTTTAAATAAAATATCGATTTTCAATAGAATGTTATTTTAGGGGACTCGATAAGATACAAAATTGCCATTCAGGCGTTACGGAACGTACCTAAGTACCTAACTGCGCGCACGACATCCAGGGCATAAAGTTATAATTCGGACAGTAGGACTATTTGTACTATGATTACTAATAATGAATAAAATAAATGCTACATTATGGTATTTTTTGGTATTATGAAATTTAAAAACATTTCATTTTATGATGCGTTGTGTTTTGGCTGTTGAAAAGAGGTAATATTATTTTAATTCAAGGAAATTATTTCTCATAATAAATGGAAAAAAGAAATATTTTTATTGTAACTTATTTCATAGAATTTGGATACAATTGAATAAAGTGATTAATATAAATCTTGTTATTTCCTTTTACACGTTACTAACATTTTGTGCACAATGGTATAGGTCGGTTTTTTTTTTGGGATTATATTGTATACGTACATGCTATGCCATTAAAATTAATTTCGCAAACAAACTTAGCAAATTTTTTTTCGTAGAAGTACATCTCAAAAAGAGTTATTATAAAATAAGTTTAATGTATACCCGTTTTCACTAATGTCCAATATATGTGAAAAGGGGTACTAATTTGGTTATATTTCTAAATAGCATTTATTTCAGCGGGTACAAGTCAATTTTTTTTTAAACTATTGATTTTAGCCATAAACCAATGACGGCATATGAAAGCGCGCGTTGTATTTACTCAAAGTACATTTAAAGTTATTCTAATTCTTTAGCCATTTCGGCACAGTAATTTTGAATAATTTCGCCAATCGTTTTTCGGCTCTCCTGTAAAGTGGCAAATTTCGATTTATACCCCTTTTCACTAGGGTGCCAGAATTAAACCAAGATTATTTTTTCATCACACTTGCTGTATAAGCGCGCCATTGCTTGCGCGCGTAGCGGGAGTAATAGAAAAGTGAAATTCCCTACGGAGTAATAGAAATGTCAGTACGTCATTTAATAATATTATGTCTTAAAACTTATTTTTTGGTTGGCAAGTGTGATGAAAAACATTGTATGCATCACGGTCGGTAAGCGGAATACTAACTCGAGTCATAAAAGCCCTTCGCCTAATGGCGTCGGGCTTCTAACACTCTCGTTAGTAATTCCGTACTTACCTCCCTTGATGCACAATGTACTATTATGGCATCGTTTAGTTAAAATGTTAGATGCCATCTTTATATTTATTTAAGTTAATCAAATCGGTTTTTTTCGTGTGGGCAAAGTAGGTATTGTATCCCCTAGGGCTAAAATCTAATGTAAGCCAACTTTACCGGTACCTATAGAAATCAGTCCGTTTGCAGTATTTGCTATGAAAAATTAAACCTGACTCTATATGGCACCGCTTACGTGGCGTGGCCTTAAGGTTGTGTCAGATATTTTTGCAGCATTCATGCATGGTATCACATACTATTGACTTTTTTTTGAATTTGGAACTTTTAATATTGAGAATAGAAACTTCGAAAAATTTATTTGGGTAGGAGGTAAACCTATCAGGATCGAAAGAGCACACGATTCTGAGTGCAACTCATTATTAAAAGTTCCAAATCCAAGAACAAGAGGGGGGACAACCGCCGTCAATAGTATCTGATACCATGAATGCCACAAAAATATCTGACACAACCTTAAAGCCAATGGATACGTGTGCAGCACGTGAACCTTTGAAAAATACCTATATTACAAAAAACAACAACTTGGGGACAACTTTTAAAAAAATGTTCCACATTATACTCCATTTCAAATACCATGACCCGAAGCCTGATAGCTACGGGTGTGGACTGTATGAGGATAAATGGATATGGGAATTAAAAAACTATATTTCAATACACTTTATAATGTTATCAACAAGATACAAAGGCAGACTTACTAGCAAATATAAACATGTCAAAAAGTAAATAATTCAAAATAATGTGATTTACAATAGTTATAAGAAAAGGTCGCAACCCAGCCAGTCGTCAATAATGCCACTTCAAAGTTTTATGTAGCATCGGGCCATGGTATTTGAAATAGAGTATACTTACCTCCGAGGAAGTGGTTGATGCGCTGTATCCAGGGGTAGAAGCTGCCCTGATCCCGGTGGTTGAACTGAATGAGCGGCTGCTCCCATCTGTAGTCTTCCTCTGAGCGCGGCCATACCTCCAACTCTACAGGGTTAACAAAAATCACATCACATCATCAGCTTATGTCCAATTGCTGTACATAGCTTTCTCCTATTTCCTACGCATATACGCATTAGGTGGGAATACCCATATACTGTTTGGCCGAATGGTTGACTAGTAGAGGATAATGGTAGCATTAAATCCGCCATTTATACATTTTTCGAAGTTGAGCTAGCGGGTTGGTGATCGCAGTACTGTGTCCAGTATTATGACGCTGCTGTCCAATGTCCATCATCATTCTTCAATAAATTTATATTCGATAATATTAGCTTATTAGCACATCTCGTGAAACACATTCGTATAGATTTTATTTCTTATGTTAATACGAATAAATACAGTGTGTGTCTTTCATAACGACATTGCTTTTAAGGGGTGAAAGTATAAGTCTTAATGAACTGAAATTAGCATATTTAGTTAAAGTATTCAAAACAATTTTTTTTCATACAAATTAATTCGGCACGCAATGTATCAGTAATAACAATAACTAATAAATTAAACCTAACAATTGACATATGATTTCATTGAAATCTCGCTCTTAGTGACATCCTGACAATTACAATCAATTACCTACCTAAATTATAAATATTAGATGTCATATACCAAAGAAAAACGACCAAGATCACCTATGTCCGAGGTGGGGATCGAACCCACGTACTCAGCTTTCGCGGCTGATGCCTGTACCCCTCGGCCACTCGGTCTTGACTTAAGACCGACTTAATTTATATAGTATTCAGTAGTGTGACTACTGGAGAAAAATTAAAAGTACAAATCAAAATATTTAGTTAATAAATAATTTGATTTGTGTTTTCGCAATATGTTCAATTACCTACCTATTTACTTCCTACATGTCGGTGACACTTTTCGATGACAAGTCCGTCAAAAATCATGACCCTTGTTCATAAGAAAAGGACTTAACAGCCCAGGGTGCCTAGCCAAGTTGCCAATGGCTATCGCTCAGCAGCGTATTTTAGTTTTCCGTCTTTGTCATTCTTTCCTATAAGTGCGACAGAGACGATTAAGCGCTAGGTAATTTTGTGTTAACTAAGAAGGCGAAATCAGATAATCGGTTTGTTTATGTACCGATTGAAAACTTCACATTGAGTTGAAGTGTCAAGATAACATCAAGTTTGTTGATCAACAGACTTTCCTAATAAATTTAATAAAAATGTTTGAACTAGGTAATGTGATTTCTAAGAAGTGATAATGTATGTGCAGTGATTTTTGATATCAGATCAGTGAATAATACGTTTCAAAATGAGCTGGCTAAGACAGTAAGACACAGAAAAAATTGTTGATATAAATTTGTTGTGCTAGTGTAGTCCAAATCTCGCATGTTTTCAATTGTAGTATTTTCTAGTAATGGATAATTCAGTAAATAAGTTAACGTCGGCAACATTTCGCAGTTACTTTAATGATTTGATCGAATTAAAATGAAAACGAAACTAGCTTTTCCTCTCAGAAACGTCAAATAAATGTTTGCATTACATTGCTGCTCGAGATTTTTATAAAAATTAATTACTCTTAAATAATAAAGGCAATCGTTATATTCTTTTACTAAAATGGTTAACAACACTTTAATCTATCGTTACTTAAAAGCACCAAAGACACACACTGTATAATTCTAACATTTTTAACTAAAAATGTAGATACATAATATATCTAACTCAAGGCCGGTCCAGGTGAACACAAGGTTTAAGATTTTGAGTTGGTGGTAAGATATTGTGCTCTCAATAGTCACTTACCGACATAATGCGGGTACAACAACAAGCCAAGTAGGAGTCCCAATAGTCCTCCTGAAAAAGGTAATAGTTATTTGTTTTACTAGGGAGCAAAGTGATTGTTTAACTCTCGCGCAAATATTGAAGTTTTAAGGCACGAGAGTTGAACAAGCTTTGCTGCCGAGTGAAACACAACATTTTTCACCACACTAAAGCGAGGAAACATGCGAAATAAAACTCAAAAATAACAAATTAGAAGGGATTTATTTGCAAGTCCTCAACTTCCAAAAAATAAACAAATCAACAAATAATAAAACAATAATCTCAAATATTTATCTTGGCGTGGCTTGTAATTTTAAAAGAAAAAAATATTCGGATGCGTTCTGAAATTTGCATAGTGAAAACCCTTTCATTTTCCTATTGTTTTTATTTGTCGTATTTTTAGAACTCTTAATTAAAAGCATTTTACAACAAAATGTGGTATTTAATTTGGATTTTAGTATATTGAATATAATATTATGAAAGGTTCATGTGTATGAATCTGTTTGAAACTATTGAGTTTTCGAACGTACTGTCTAGTTCAAACGTCAAAAAGCTTATTGTACTCTCAGGCCGTATACGTTATTGCTTTAGTCTACATTTTCGTTTTAGTGGTACTACATCCGCTATCACATCCTGGATTTTATTTTTTAGATGGGCCCAAGCAGATTGGCAGTTAGGGTGATCTCTGATATTAGAACATGAATCGGTAAGTAACAAGCTGATCTTATCATAATCTGCTTTGAAAAAGTCTTTGCGTTGTTGTTTCATAGCAATGCCCGGTGTGTGGTCGACTTGAAATTGCAACGTAGACAGTAAAACCAAATGATCACTCTTGCCAATTGGGGGGTGATGAACTAAACCAGTGCAAAGATCTTCCTCATTGCATAGGAATAAATCTAATAGTGACTCTTCATCATTCCTTTTTCTAGTCGGCTCTGCTACAAGCTGATGGAGATTTGTATCAGTAAAGACTTCCAGAAACTTGTCATGAAGAGCGTTATAACCATCAAGTTTCTGTAATGGCCAGCTTATATCAGGTAGATTGAAGTCCCCTACTATAAGAAGCGCTCCTGTACATGTCGTTGATGCCTCTCTAATTGTCTCAAACAAGGTTGCATCACTATCTTCTAAGGTGTAGTGTGTAGGACGGTATACACCAGCAAGTAGTAATTTAAAATTACAATAGTTAATATTAACCCAAAGCGCTTCCACATTGTATTGGTTATTATAGCCTGGGTGTAATTCTGAAAATATTGGGATATTTTTGTGCTCTTTTGCTACATATATCACGACTCCTCCCCAACCTCTACCAGTACACCTATCATGTCTAAATAGATTATATCCTTTGATGTTTATTAGATTATTGTTGAAAACCATCAAGGTTTTAGATGTGTCTCCGTAATAATGATAAAGGTAGGTTTCAGTTTGTTTATTTCCAATAAGAATAGGTCTCGTTTCGCCATTAGGGATGCCAGGTTCGTGTAGAAAAGTGGTAATTGAATAAAACTATTGCCACCTAGTTTTTTTTCACTACTTCGGATGGCTCGGTCGCTTGGCGAGACCTGACAATAGTCGGTTTGCCATTCAAGTATTTGATAGTAAGGTCAGACTCACCTGCCTCAATCCTTTTGTCGAGCTCAGTGCGAAGTTTCTCACCTTTCCTACGTAGCAGCGTGTGTACCTCTTTAAGGTACTCACGCTGGTATGGTGTTAGATCATTCTTGATAGATAAATTTTTATTCCGAATATTATTTCTGTTCTTTAAAACCTTAACTGCCGTGGCCCTGCTTGCGAATATCACCTTAAGTGGGCGAGGCTTGTCCCCAGATTGGGGCTTACCCAGTCTGATGGTAACGAGTGGTTCCTCGGGTATGGGTACTTCGGCCAAAATATCTTGCACAAGCTGGAGATCGTGTTCCTTCCGCGCCTCAATGGAATTGTCACCCGTCAACGATATTTCCGGTACGCCAAACACAATGACGTTAGCACTACGTCTATTACGGTCTTCCAACTCGCTAATAACGGTTTCTAAGCCAAATTGCTGGCCTTGATTTTGTTTCAGAGCCTCGATTTCTTGCTTCAGCTCATCTACTTGCTTCCGTAAGGCTGGCAACTGGCGCACTCCAAGCACGCAGTCTGGGCATAAGTATTTCAACGTCGGCGATTGCAGAGCCATTACCCTTAACTCCGTTACAAGCAATCCACTACACTTTACACATATCAACCTATCACATCCTCCACACACTATTTTAGGGTTTTGACTGTCCGGTTTAGGTAAGATACCAGCGCATTTCAAACAGGAAGCCATTTTATAATAAGATTTGAGGTTAAGTTTTATACTCGAAATTATGTCCATAGAAACACAGTCACCGCTATGGATAACACTTCCACATTAAATTTAAACTTGTTTTTAACGAAATTCACAGTTATTTCACTAAAACAGACTGATTTTCGAATATTTATGGGTGATTCTTAAAAAAAGTTCAGCAAAAGAAAATAAAAAAGTTTTTTTTCTTTGCTGTTTTTCGCAATGTACATTGAAAGTATATACCAAAAGCATATTTTTGATGAATGTGGACAAGCTTAATACCATTGGATAAGGCAGAAAAAATTGCATGTAAACACGGTTGTGACAATGTATGACACGGACGTGACATATTTGCAATAAATGTTAAAATTGATGTGTTTAAATTCGTAATATGATAATTTATTATGATTAATCAATAAAATATACCAAAAGCATATTCTTGATGAATCTGGATAAGCTTAATACTATTGGAAAAGGCAAAAAAACCATGTAAACACGGTTGTGACAATGTATGACACGGACGTGACTTTTTCCAATAAATGTTAAAATTGATGTTATTAAATTCGTAATATCATAATTTATTATGATTAAGCAATAAAATAAAGCAACAAAATGGTTTCATTAACAGTTTTTATTTGTATTTTTCTTCAAAACAGTAAATAATTATTTAGATATCCCTTTTACAAGGGTCGTCTGAAAAGTTTCTGGTCTGATAATGGAGAATAACTTTTTAAAAAAACCTCCTTGGTACTACAACCTTACTTTTTTCTGATGTTAAATGTCAAAATTGGCGCCATTTTATCGATAAGTTTTTTTATAGTTGCTGATTTCCTGAAACAATACCTACAATATTTCTAATATGCCAGATACAAATCTTGGCTCGGTGGACAGAGATTTTCAAAAATGAAGGGGTAATTGGGGCCTATTTTTAAGAGCAAGACGGCAGCTACTACTTGGCCTTGTTAAAATCATGGGAGCATCGTAGGGACAATTGTATAGCCTTACAAGAGTTACAAGGAGACTATGTTGAAAAGTAAATAAGAAATATAACACAAAACGACTTGTTTCTATGTCAGACCAGAAACTTTTCAAATCCATGGGAAAATGGACAAAATAAAAATGAATATATTCTAAATCATCTATAATAACAGTTTAAATCTGTAGATTATCTAAATGAAACGAAAATGTCACGACCACGTGTTATATTTATGTCACAACCACGTACTCAATAAGTCCATGGCTGTGACGTTTTTTTCATATCGTGGTTGTGACAATTTGAGACGTGTTCGATATAACCTAAAAGCTAGCCATGATCTCACAAATCTTAATTAATTATCAGGAACTACACTGTGTGAGGTACATGTTATGTTTCAAACAATAGTGTGACATTGTTATTTACGTTTAAAAGCCAAACACAGCGTTGACGTGTTAAGGTTGTCCCTTTTTATAAAAAAATACGGAGAAATTATTCTTGAGACACACACAACGTTCAGTTATTTGCAAATTTGACAACAACACAATGTTGCTGTTCTAAAAAAACATAAAAAGGGTTGCCAATATTAAAGACACTTTTTTTACAGAGATCCGTATTTTTACAGTAACGTACACGGCCGTGACACAAAAACTACTCACACATTTTATTCTGATGTAAATCATAAATAGTAATGGTTATTAAGATTTCTATAGTATTATCTTATGAATCAAACATTAACCTTGCATAAATGCTGTAATATTTTGCGTGAGAATTTGACAATTCACCAGAAAAAAATATTATATTTTCGAATTCGGCAATCTCACACAACACGGTCCGTGACATTTTGGGGTTTGCAATTTTTTTTTATAGCTGGCTAATAATTTTATGGCAAAAATGATGCTCTGACATGATATTAGTGGGAATTTACTACGTGAATTAATACACACTTTATATATTTTCCCACAAAATATATTCGATTCTTACATATCACAGAAAAAAATGTAAGAATAAGAATCACCCTTATGGGTTTTTACGAAATGAGCAACAGAAAACACAAGTGCAGTTAAAAGTGAGGGTTTGCTTAAATAAAAATGTGATATATAAACCTTTATATTATGATTTTCAAAGACCTTTCTATTGATACCCCACACGCTTATATACATCTAAAAAAAAATTCTCTCCCTAAGTTACATGTATGGAGGACCCCAACCCCAATATTTTTTTTACAATTTAGAATTATAATTCTGTAGCCGTTCAAACAACACATATTATTACCAAATTTAATTACTGCAGCATTTATAGTTTCCGAGTAAATCGGCTGTGACAGACGGACAGACGGACATGACTAGGCTTAGGACTTTTCATAGCATATCGTGGTTCTAAAATCCTTGGAGCCGCTATGTGTAAAATTTTCGAAGTCAAAGTCAAAGTATATTGTAATATTAAATATAA
>JALPQI010017949.1:0-19441 GCA_025490895.1 Thaumatotibia leucotreta
CATACCGAGATGGCTAACACATAAAATTCGTTTAATTGGGTTATTTGGGCATTTCTTGTGTATATATGTTGGTATTTTATAAATGTAAACATATAGATATTATAAAAATATATATATGTTTTGTTACGCGAAGTCGCGTGGAGCGGCCATGTGGGCAAGATATACAAGGAAATGTATCCACTTCTCCTTGTATATCTTGCCCACATGGCCGCTCCACGCGACTTCGCGTGATGAAAACATATCATGCGTACTTACACATTTCTCGACTTTGCGTTATTATTCATAGTAAAAAAGCTAAATTCCTATGTTAAATCACGAAATCCAATCGAGAAATAACAATATAACGGCAAAGGAATACATCTGCACAGCGCGGCTGCGGCGAGCCAACTAGCGAGCGCGCTGAAAAATAATGGACATGGCTACCCACAGGCCACACCACCTGCCGAATAGGTAAAACCCTTCCCTAGTGGCCAAACCTAATGCCAGAATCTATTACGCTACGGCTACCATCTTGACGAGTAAACAAAATCGTAAGGCACTATCACGCGACGTCGCGTGGTCGGCCACACGGTAATGGACGGCATCACGCGACGTCGCGTGATGTGGCAATGAACGTGTTAAAATAGATTGTCATGACTCACCGATACAAAATATGTAATTTATAGAAAACGATTAATTGATTAATCTTTTATTCAACTTTGTAGTCATGTCTATATTATTGCGAGCAATGACGCCCATTTTAACGGGTCAAAGGCATAACCAACTATTTCCTTTAAGTTATTTTTGCAAATCAGATAGTTTTTTATGCCAAGGACATATATCAGTCAAAATATGATTCATTAATCATATTTGATTACTTACTTACCTAGTAAAGACGTCAAATTCGAAGTTAGATATGAAGTCGTTGCACGTGAGATCGATGGTAGTTTTGAGGGCCATAGTCTCCAGGCCTGATGATATTGGATGTACGTTGTTCAGCTCTTCTCGGAACAGCTTCCAGGGTACCAGGGTGCTGGGGACAAAGAAATATCATGAGCATCTCAGATAAGTGTCCTAAAATAAGGTATTACGGAAGATACCACTGGTCAAAATGTCAGCCATGGCAATGGACGTTGTGGTAAAGAGTTCCTAAATAGGGTTGCCTGACGTACAGTACAGTATATGTAAAGTATTGTACTGTATTTTACCTCTTTACGATTTACGGGATATATAAAGTATGCTAAAGTACTTTATTTTGAGCTTAATCGAAAACTTGACTTATTTAGCCAGTAATGTCCAATTACCCTCCAGATATTGTATACTTTATTTTTTCATCTCTTAAACCGATCTATACTGTATATCTCAAAACAAAATCTGGCAACCCTATTTCTAAATTAGTCTAAAGGTGCATTCAGGCCAAACGAGCATTCGCTATTCTATCCCGCACGCTACGAAATCAACGAATCACGTTTTGTGTAACGTTCGAATTTCGTAGAGTAGAGGATAGAATAGCGAATGCTCGTTTGGTCTGAATGCACCTTAAGACAAGCCATTCGGCAGTGCAGCCCGCCAGATATTATTTCCCTTCGACCGTCCCATAAGTCCAAACAATGCTGGATTTGGCTTATGTTTACGACGAATTATTATCTTTATTAACCGACTTCCAAAACGGAGGTTCTTAATTCGAATGTATTTTTTCTCCTAGATGGTTCTACGCTATTCTACGTCCCGATTTCCCGAATAGAAGTTTCCATAAAACATTTTAGTAGTATCTACAGTGTGTTACCATGACCCAGGCTTTTACGAAAATGGGTAATAATACGCATTACTGGCAATCGTTTTCAAGTATTAAGAGTTGACAAATATTTAAATTAACTGAACAATTATTTTTTTTCGTTCGAACGATCAATGTAACGCGTGTACTGCTTAGTTGTCAAACGTTGCGAGTGGCTGCGATCTGTCATTGTCAAGTGCCAATTAACGATTTATTTTGAAGTACATTGCTTCTCAATTAACTTTTCTTAGAAAAATAATTACTTTTAAAATTAGGATTTTTAAACAAATAATGCACATGGTTTGGCTAAGAATCTGCATCTCAATCCTCGGTTCAAATAAAAGCCTGCCTCATGTTAACACACTGTATATGAACTATTGTATTGGTGCTTATGCATGTCTGTAGGTTTTGTTTTTAAATTGCAACAAATGACTCAACATAAAAATCAACAACCTGCGAGTACCTATAACCTTCAAGTGTACCTACATAACTTACACATAAGAGACATAATGGTTAAGTACACGTATCGTAGCACACATTACGGGTAAGTACACACCTATTGTGATATTACCCAACCATTAGTTAAGTGTGTACACTTATCAATTACGCGTACATTAAAAGTATGGACTATTAGTTTACCTAATTGCCTGAACGTACTTCGCAACAGACTACTTAGCAGCAACTGAGAACATGAGACACTGTCTCTGTCACTCTGATAAGGCCTTCATTGGAGTGAATGAAACGGGTGGTCGAAATTAGATCTCTTTTTTTCGTTCGGTAGGCCTTTAGTCAACACTGGTCTTACAATGTATAGATTGTGGAACGTCATCATCATCATCATTTCAGCCATGAGGACCCCCCCCATGAGGTCTCCCCTTTGGACCTTCACATACATCTGTTGCATCCAGCGTCTCCCAGTGATCTCCATAAGATCATCTGTCCATTTCTTAGACTGCGTTTGCCAAACCGTGGTCTCCATCGAGTACTTTTCGACCCCATCGAAATTTAATTTAATTTATCGCCAATCGTTTCGAACTTATTTTTTTGCACTCGTATCGATACGATTGTAGCAAACTAAATAACCAGAATTCGGAATACCAATGCTACCACAATGTGTTCTAATATTACCACACTTTTTGCCTGACAATCAAAAAACAAGAATAGACTTGACGACAAAACCTGTCCCTAAAATAATCATTGGAAAAATTAATTTTAACAAATTGTTGTTATGATAAAAAGTATTGGAAATGTTAAAAGGTATTCAAAAAGTCTAAAAAAAAGATTTTTTTTGTGGAATTTGACATTTGGTCTCATAATATTTTTTGTTTATTTTGATGTCTAGAATGCATAGTTAAAATCTTGCGGTTTCCTCGCGTGCACCCTGTATATCGCACAGTGTATGCTAACTATTTGATTCCTTTACACCAAATACTATTTATTTACTACAGTGTATTCAATGCCGATTATAATACAGCAAAACAAACAAAATCATATTTTTGGAAAAGCACCGCACCGACACGGCAATATAATTTTATAGTTTTTGTGAAACGTCTCCAAATCACTTTTTAACTTATTATCTTCGCAATTTCGCCTAAAAATAGCAGTAAGCGTTTAGAACCCAGGTAAGGTTTCAGCCAGATTGGGGTGAAATTATCTACCCTTATAGGACGAACGGGGAAAAGATTCAATACTGAACGGTTAAAAATAGAATCGTGGAAATGATTGCTTTCTACAGGGTGCCCATGAGGAAAGGGAAAAAATTCAACAGCGGATTTCTGACCAAATTTGAAGTTAAAAATGTCATATGAAGTTTTCTGGATTCAGTCTATTTTAAAACCGTTTTAGACCGTTACGCTATGATAAACGCATTTTAGGAAACGTTTTTGTCACCATGTTGTTTTAGTCTTGTCACACTTAATTGACAGACATCAAATGAACAAAAATATCTTTAATTACCTAGCAAATGTAAAAAAAAAACTTTAAAGTGCATTTTTTGCGATAATTTGATTAATAAAATATCCTTTTTTTGTGTATTAAGGCATTCAAAACAACAACAAAAAAAAACATGTTTTGCTTATTTTAGTCTCAGGAATATGCTGTTAGAATTTTTCGCTTTCGTCGTGGGCACCTTGTATAATTATTAATTAACTTTAACGAGATATTTTTTTCGGTAGTTGAAGATGATGATGGGCAGCAGCATCATCATTGGGTCCCAAAGTGAAAGTTCATCATCATCAAAATGACCTCAGAACTGACCCCCTAAAGTTATAGTAGGCCTTTTCATGTTAGCTATTTCACGATCAGCCTGATTCAATGTGGTAAGTGATTCTAGAGATCTTCTCACCAAATTAGCCTTATGGGTATTTGTTAATCTCATTGACACAGTACCTTTTCCAACAAAATACGAAACAAATATCGTCAACGCCTTCCTAAAAAGGATGCCCATAGGACACCCAATCCAGTCGGCATTTAATCTCACTCACTGAAGGCATTTGTCACTGGGAACGCATACCGTCGCTACTAAATAAACCTCAGATCTTCAGCAATCAATTCATAGGAAAATCACCTTTCATTCACTTTGAATACGGGTGTTTTTTCTATGAAGTGAGTGTTGCAAATACGAGGTTTAGGAAGATATTATAACCCTGGCCACGAAATGACTCAAGTCTCTTTAGAGTTTGTTTGGAAAATGAAAGCGCTTAAGATGTATGGGCGTGCTTTGCTGTTAGAAGCCTTCAGTTTCTGATCTGGTTCTTAACAAGATTGTCGTGTTACCTCTCTGTCTCACTTCCGATTTCATACGTTAGTGTGATAGGGAGGTTATACAATGATTCGAGAGGCCTTACCATCAAAAAAATCCAGCATCTATCTCTGTCTCTTAATAGAAAGCCTCATTGAAGGGAGAGAGATAGATCCTCGAAATACTATTTTCAGTAGGCCTGTACTTTAACACTTTATTCTTTTGAAAGCGGTCACTAGGCGAAACTGGCGAAACGAGAGCTGAATACGTAATGAAAGGTTTATGCGACAGCCAATTTAGTATCACTGAATTTCAATTTGCGGTTTGGGAGATCAATTTAATTTGGCTGTTGGTTTATGAGGACTCGATAATACTGAAAATGTATGTCGTATTTAGTCATAGCCGTGTGGCAGTAAAAATACATTTGTCACCACCCCAACTCCTCCTGCGGGTGTCGTAAGAGTCGACTAAGGGATTGAAGTGTCACTGACCACTATTTGATTAAAGATTGATGATGGCCAGCAGCGTCATCATAGTGGACACATTACTGCGATCGCCAATCCGCTTGCCCAGCGTGACGATTATGGGCATTTACCTCCTAATGTGTTTATACGTATAGTTAATAGGAGAGGCCTACGTCCAGCAGTGGACTATCATAGGCTGATGATGATGATGATGTCGTATTTTGGCCGGTGATGGCAGGAGGAATACATTTGTAGCGACCCCAACTCTACCCGCAAATAACGTAAGAGTCGACGAAGAGGTCATTCTTTGATAGAAGATTGATGATGGGCAGCAGTGTCATCATAGTGGACACATTTCTGCGATCGCCAATCCGCTTGGTCAGTGTGGCGATTATGGGCATACCTCCTAATGCGTCTACGCGCGTAGGTCTAAGAGAGACCTACGTCCCACAGTGGATTAAGATAGGCTCATGGTGATAATGAGTATAATGACGTATTTTGATCGCAAATTATACTGAAAATGCATTTTCAAACGACAAAATGTGTAAATAAAATAGTTCAAATTCTCGCGGAGTCTCTGGGAACTAGAATCATCTGATATTTAAGTAGGAGAAATGTATGGAAAAGAAAATTCATATTGCGACGACGTGTCTACGGACTCGTTATCATTACGGGTCAAAACAATGTCCGTGTCTAAAATCGCGTAGGAGTCAAGCGAAACCCATTTTGCCGTACCCATTTTTGCGAAATGGGCTAAAAATAAGAATATAATAAAAGTGGAACTTCTCAGGTACACGTAATCATATCATAACAGTTTTCCCCGTTGCGTAGGGGCGGGTATCCCCGAGGGATTATTTTAAGACATTCGAAGGTATATCTTTGGGGAAAAATTGAGCGCAAACCAATAATTCTAGAAAGTGATCCATTCATAAATCATTGTATTCCTCTATTTCTTCTTAATATCAAGCGATATAACAAATAGGCCTATTAGGCACTGGTCTCACCGCGAGCTACTAACCTAGGAACTATGGGCTATAAACGCGAATAGAAGAGACACGGCGATACTCGCCCGGCGATGATAGCTGAGCGAGTATAGCCATGTCTCTTTTATTTACACGGGAGTACGCCTAGCGGGTTCGCGGTGTGCGGCATCGAATTTCACGTCATTGCCCGCCTAGCGGGTACTGTCGGTTTCTGGGGTATTGTTCGAAATGTTGCCTGGTAGCGAAAGTGTTAAACTCGGGATCATCTAAGTCTACGGTGATAGGTGATGCCTTGTTAGGTACTATATGAATTATGTTCTGCATCATCACTACACGTTTATTGTCTACCATGTGGGTGCAATTCTTGACAACACGTGGGAGTAGAGGCCCCCGTGTGGCAATATTTAGCGTGGATTTTCCAAGAAGGAAAACTAATGCATTTAAGGTAAATATTGACGTAAAATACTGGAACAATAATAATACTTTTACGTAGGTTTTAGTACAGTCGCCATCAGATATAATGGAGCGGCCAGGGTCATCATCATCATCACCAGCCAATGGTAGTCCACTGCTGGACGTTGGCCTGTTCTATTAACTATGCGTATAAACGCATTAGGAGGTAAATGCCCATAATCGCTACGCTGGCCAATCGGATTGGCGATCGCAGTAATGTGTTCACTAAGATGACGCTGCTGCCCATCATCAATCTTTTATCAAATAGTGGTCAGTGACACTTCAATCCTTTAGTTGACTCTTACGACACCTGCAGGAGGAGTTGGGGTGGTGATAAATGTATTCTTACTGCCGTCACCACGCGGTCAGGGTGCTCATAAATATCTGAGCAGAGAAACACGAACGAAGTATTAGTGCGGCTCCACGGAGCGGAGCTGTGGGATCTCGGCCAATGAGACCGCATCACTCTAAAGACGCCTTTGTTAGAGTGACAGCGACAAATCCCCGAAATTTACGGATTTCGGTGTTCGCGGTAGCAGGCCAGTATGCTTAGCACATGATTGGCACGACAGTATCTCGCCGCGAGATACCTAGTCTATCCGTCCCTCTTTTGTTAATATAGCTAGTGAAGGACGGGAGATCTATCTCGCGGCGACATACCTACTGTCGCACCAATCATGTGCTAAGCCTGCTGGCCTGTATTGTCATGGCATTAGTGCTTGTTCAGATATTTTTTAACACCATTGCCGTTGCGATGTATCTGATGGACGGATGGTTCACGATTTTCGGAGATATCGAGTGATATTACATAAGCCGTGTGGTGACGGCAGAAAGAATACATTTATTTATTTTTTATTTATTTCATCATCATCATCAGCCTATGATAGTCCACTGCTGGACGTAGGCCTCTCCTATTAACTATGCGTATAGACGCATTAGGAGGTAAATGCCCATAATCGCCACGCTGGGCAAGCGGATTGGCGATCGCAGTATTGTGTCCACTAGGATGACGCTGCTGCCCGTCATCAATCTTTAATCAAATATGGTCAGTGACACTTCAATCCCTTAGTCGACTCTTATGACACCCGCAGGAGGAGTTGGGGTGGTGAAAAATGGTGTTATTTATTTATTAACATACAAAATATACAGTGACATAAAAACAAAGTCCCACAAAACAGTTTTCACAGTTTGACTGTGGGATCGTGCAGTCTCTACTCTCTTATTATAAAATTTTATAATTTTCTTACTTTACGTACATCTAATGAGGCTCTAAATTATTTAAATGGTATTACTGGCAAGGTAGCTTTTCAGCTTTTTACCGAATTTCGCTTTATTGGCTTCCAGCCTGATGTCTGTAGGTTTTTTTATTCGTAACCATCCCCACTCTTCCCGCGGGTCTCGTAAGAGTCGACTAAGGGATTAAAGTGTCACTAACCATCCTTTGATTTGATTGATGATGGGCAGCAGCGTCATTATTTTGGACACATAACTGCGATCGCCAACCCGCTTGCCCAGCGTGGCGATTATGGGCATTTACCTCCTAATGCGTCTATACGCATAGTTAACAGGAGAGGCCTACGTCCAGCAGTGGACTGACATAGGCTGATGATGTGATTACATACATACAAAACAAAATTGAGAACCTCCTCCTTTTTTGAAGTCGGTTAAAAAATGGGAAACTAACAGCTACAACCCTGCTAATACATAAATAGTGTAACCGGAAAGGCTCGTTTCCAATCGGATCGGTTTGAGAGCAGTCGCAGGGTTAACTTGATTTTCCACTTAGCTAAGTGGCCCCGTGATGAGTTTAATGATATGGCATAAAGAGGGTTGAGTAACAAAGAAAACATTTGTTATGTTGCAATGTATAATTGAAAACAATGAAAAAGGCCGATTTTTTTTAACGTTACCGTTCTTCGAACTTTTTTATTTCTGATATTGATTTAAACTTTCACGATTATCACTCATATTTTAAAGACAAACGGGTCTTAATTTTTTATTTCTGTCGGATTTGGAAATTATTAACATTTTTCGTGCCAAGATTTTTTGGTTATTATAAAATATATGATTATTGATTGTCCAGAAATATTAACGAAATGAAGACGTGAATTTCCCAAAACAAGAATTCCGAATTATTCTTGATTTTCTCTGCCTTACGAAAATTTAGGGGAAACCCAATGTTACATGGATTGTATTTTTTCATCACACTTGCTGTCTAAGCGCGCCATTGCTTGCATGCGTAGCGGGAGTAATAGAAAAATGAAATTCCCTAGGGCGTAATAGAAATGTCAGTACGTTATTTAATAATATTTTGTCTTAAAACTATTTTTTTTGTGGGCAAGTGTGATGAAAAACATTGTATGCATCACGGTTCTAACACTCTCGTTACTAATTCTGTACTTACCTCCCTTGATGCACAATGTACTATTGTATGCGTATATAGGCTGCCCACAAACAAAATCAATTTATTCGCAAAATTACTGATTATACACTGCATAGATTGTCCATTTTAATTAGCGAGTTGATAAAACTATTGTCTATCAAAATTAATGATTGTTATTTAGATTTAGATTAGTTGATGTTTTCTCTTATCAATATCATACTTAGCTAATAATTAGTTGCCCTCTCAGGGTTCATGTTGTTACTGTACTTAGCTTTTAGCTATACAATACACCGTGGGCTGTTTAAACCCGAAAGATTTTAACCACGCATTTTTGATGTAAAACCAAACAATAGTACATTACGACGCGAAACAAGTGCAAAAAACATGAAATTCGAAACGAGTGGCGATGTTTTAAAACACGACCGATAGGGAGTGTTTTAACACATAATGAAACGCAATAAAACATTTTAATTTGAATATCAGGATCAAAAGAGGTAGTGTGAATGTTAATTACATAAAAAAAACGTCGTCCAAATAATAAATACCCACATAATGTATTTCATGCATCAGTTTCAGTGCCTAGTTTATATTTGAAAAGGAAACCAGATTAAAGAGAAAACATGAGTTGGAGTTACGGTGAAAAATAACGTTAATTTGTAACGTAAACCGGACAGGAATATAAATAAGGCATAATTAAGTAGTGCTATTATTTCTAGAGGAACTAGAATACTAGTTTCAGTATTTTTATACATCATATCATTAACCTATCTCAGTCCACTGCTGGACGTAGGCCTTTCCTACTAATTATGCGTAAGTACGCATTAGGAGGTAAATGGCTATAATCGCCACGCGGGGCAAGCGAATTGACGATCCCAGTAATGTGTCTACTATGATGACGCTGCTGCCCATCATCAATCTTGTATCAAAGAATGGTCAGTGACACTTCAATCCCTCAATCGACTCTTACGACACCCGCGGGAAGAGTTGGGGTTGTCACAAATGTATTCTTACTGCCGTAACCACCACGGCCAATCAGCCTATTTCAGTTCAGCCTCCGTAGCCTAGCAGGAGGTTCCGGGTTCGAATCCCGATGAAGGCATTATTTGTGTATTTCTTTATCACAAAGATTTGTTCCTTGGTCACGGCTGTCTATGTATTTAAGTATCTACATGTATCTATTTATTATATTATAGCGTCGCTTGGTACGCCGACATTGAGCTTACCGTGGGACTAGGTTGATTTGTGTGAGATATTTATATACTAAAGAAGACACAAGTTTGCGCGTTTACCGCTAAAAAAACCCCATTTACTGTGGCTCCAAAGTTCCAAAACACAGCTCTTACCATGTCAGGGAGTATTGGGATCCTCGGAGTCGACATTTCCAACGACGTCCAATTCCGATGTCACCTAGAGGGAAAAGCTACGCTGGCATCCAAAAAGCTCGGGGTGCTCAATAAAGCGAGGGGATACTTTACTCCGGGGCAAAGACTTCTGTTATATAAGTCGCAAGTCAGACCCCATATGAAGTATTGCTGTCACCTCTGGGCAGGAGCACCTGTATACCAGCTTGCACCCTTTGACTCGGTTCAGAGACGAGCTGTCCGAATAGTCGACGATCCCAGACTCACAGGCGGTATTGAACCCTTAAGTCTAAGGAGAGACTTCGCCTCCTTATGTGTGTTCTATCGTCTGTACAATGGGTTGTGCTCTGAAGAACTGTTCGACATGATGCCAACGTCCACTTTTCATCATCGCACCGCTCGCCACCGACTGGGCGCTCATCCTCACACCTTGCAACCTAAATGGTCGCGCACCGTGCGGTTTCAGAGGAACTTCCTCCCGCGGACGGTCCGTCTGTGGAATGAGCTCCCTGCCGAGGTTTTCCCGTTGGACTACAGTATGGGGTTCTTCAAAAAAGGAGTGTACAAGTTCTTATTGGGTCGGCAACGCGCATGTGACACCCCTGGGGGTTGCAAGCGCCCATAGGCTACGGTGACTGCTTTCCATCAGGCTGGCCGTATGCTTGTGTGCCACCGACGTGGTATAAAAAAAAAAACTTTTTTATGTTTTCTACTGGCGCACGATATGTCTTTATAAATCATTGACTGAAAGTGTTAGTTATTTACTGTACATTTGTATGAAGACTGCCACTTAAGCTAAATAAACATTTAGCTAAGAAATAGCCAACAATAGTCATTTGAGAACATTGTATTTATACAAAGGATTCTGTTATCGCGATTTACAAGATGAAATTCCCTTTCAGCTTTTCTATTCTTTCCGAGATATTTCTTATGATTCTCATTCGGAAATGAAACTTATAGTCCTGCTAAATTCATAAATTTCGAGGATTTGTCGCAGTCTCTGCAATGAAGGCTTCATTACAGTGACAGAAAAATCTCGAAATCCATAATAGTGCATTATCTATGGTCATCAGTGTTGCCAATGACCAAAAAAAAAGAATATGTTAGTTCAGATTTTTTAAAGAGATCAATAGTGTCCGCTCCATAATGCGTCTGTTTCATTGCAGATTCCCTCTACGTGCATTAATGGATTATGTTATGTACCACTGCAAATAACTCCTTTACATTGAAAATATTTTAGTTAGGACAATAATTTTATATTACGATTCTACTATCACGTGGATGTATATCGTGAAACTCATTACCATACGATAAATTAATGAAACCATCGGACTGTGGCTATTCTACACCCCGTTCGGTAATTATGGTAATTTTCTGATTCAAAATGAATTACCATTTCAGCTCTTTACTCCATTGCGTTCATGGAATTACCTGCTAATAGATTATGAATATGACAACAGGATATTCAAACAACAGACGGGATTGATTGCACTTCGGAGAGTGTGCTCAAGAGCTTCATTAGCTTAAGGTGCATTTAGACAAAACGAGCATTCGCTCATTCTATCCCCCACTCTACGAAATCAACGAATTCGTTGATTTCGTAGAGTGGGGGATAGAATGATGAATGTGTGTGTGTGTGTGTGTGTCTGTGTGTACCTATATCATGCGACCAATTTGCTGCCAACAATACGCGATCAACAGATTTCTAATAAACGAACCAATACCGACCAGATTTATACCGTCTCGTAAACGTGAGGGTCCATCAACACTCTTATAGGCCATAACCATAATCCGTCCTTTTACGGTTGTCCACGTACCTACTTATTACTTCATTAAGTGGGGTAAAGGAGGATAGGATATGTTACTAGAAAAAAACAAACAATTGGCTATGTAAAGTTTTCTGAAGGTATGAATATTATATTTTTCCCTTATAGCCGTTGTCTTAAGGTTCAACAAAATGCGGCTCTTTTATTTGTATGTGCAGTTTATTGCACATTTGTGCAGTTTTATAGATGAACAGAGCCTAATGCTTTCGTCCACAACAAGTAAAATAATAGAAAAAAATAAATGAATCTATGACACGACAGTGACATTGAAAGATTTATTTTTTATTTAATTGTACTGATTCCTGACGAACGTATTAGGCCCTATTCATCCATAAAATTACACAAATGTCACCTCACTCACTTAAAAAAAGATTATCAACAATTCATAGGAAATAAAAATAAAAGAGCCGTGTTTTCTTGAACCTTAAGACGACGGCTATCAGGGAAAAATATAATATTTATAACTTCGGAAAACTTTACATAGCCAATTTGCAGTTGTTTCTTGATAAACAGAAATATTCTTCGAATCGTTTTTTTTTCTTTCTTTATGCTGCAGCACGTAGTCCTTGCGTTAAATAAAAAGGCCTGTCCGATTCGCGCTACTTTTTAACCGACTTCAAATGTTTACTGTATTAATTTCGATTAGGTACGCACTCGCTCTGTCGATCCTAATAGGAGAAATACGTTGTCCCACAATTTACATAGATTTTTCGAATAGCTCGCGATTATGCTTGGATATCTTATTTCAAGTTACAAATACAAAAAAAGTGGGGGTCAATTTTGAAAAAAATTGCCCAAATGTCTTTGACAAACTAGCAGACACACATTTTTATTTACCAAATCCCATTACGGCTCTCAAATCTCGCACGCGGCTTACATGTCTCTTTCTAAATTTACCGTTTAAAAAGAGTTAGGTAGTTAGACTCGCGCGGGATGCCTGTCACGCCACTTGTGCTAGGTTGAGATCTTCGTACTTATTCAAAGGTCTCTACATATATGACCTATTTCGATTTGATAAGTTCAACGCAGCCAGTCATGATAATTAATAATTAACCTTCAAACTTCATACGTAGAAGTGGCTCGTAAATGAATTTCTGCATCCGAGCTGTCTGTGCAGTTCCATACAAAGCGCAGTGAATACATTAATCTGGGTAGATTTAATTAGAATATATTCCGTTTGATGCTCGACTTTATACAAGTTACTCCAATCAACTAGTCTTACCCCAGAAGTTTTTGCAAAACACAAATGAAATTATTTTTTATTAAATATTTTGATTTGTGTTTTATCATCAAGTAACCTGGGACGTTGATCTTGGTATTTTTTTTTTGGTATTTGATATCTAATATTTATAGTCTTACCCCCTTATTCATAAACCTCTCCTAACTTAGAAAGCCGATTAGTATTGTTTGTCCCTTTCTATCTTATCTTATCAATATGTACCTACATGTATAAGAAGGGATCAATATGTAATATAGGAAAGGGACAAACAATACTTATCGGCTAACAAGGAAGGGTACCAAACTGTTCGGTACCGATTTGATTAATTTTTATATGTGTTTAAGTATTAAAAAATATCAGATATATCAAATATAGAGATATATTATCAGAAATATTATTTTTATAGCCTAATATTTAGTAATTTGTTCAAAGAAAAGTAACGTATATTGATCACTTAAAGGTTTCACAACAACAAAACACTGTAACGGTAGCCATAACATGAGCTGTCTCCGCGTTATTAACGCGGACTTACTTTCTATACGACTCGCTGGCACCAATACGCAAGTACGAGCGGGATGGATAAAGTAAATCAGCGTTAATAAGGCGGCGGCAGCTCATCATCATCATCCACAGCCTATGATAGTCCACTGCTGGACGTAGGGCTCTCCTATGCGTATAAGCGCATTAGGAGGTAAACGCCCATAATCGCCACGCTGGGCAAGCGGATTGGCGATCACAGTAATGTGTCCAATATGATGACGCTGCTGCCCGTCATCAATCGCTTATCAAATAATAGTCAGTGACACTTCTATCCCTTAGTAGACTCTTACGACACCCGCAGGAGGAGTTGGGGTGGTGACAAATGTATTCTTACTGCCGTCACCACACGGCCACCTCACACACGGCGGCAGCTCATGTTAAACGAAATAGTCAGTTAGCCAGCATTCCGAATATTTTCAGATTTGAGGCATTAACAACTGACATAGAGGTAAGAATTTCATTAATAGTAAGGTGTAGGAATATGCTTTATTTTGATTTTGTGTCACTGGCATACGAGAGATTTTTTGATAACAAACGCTGTGTCGCCGGCATCAAACGTGTTAAGTAGGTAAGCTTGAAGAAATTAGCTTCGCAATAACACAATTTTATTCGACATACTCATTGATTGGAGTAAATGCAAGAACTAGTTTGCGCTGTGGCTGTGGTTGAAAATTTAATTTCATAGTCTATTTACTTGAGCGGAGGGAGTTAGCACTTTCGAGACTGATGATTGGCGAAAATACTTCTTTGGTGAGATTTGTAAATATTACGAGTATTTAAAGTATTGCGTGTAAACAATTCGTCAGTAGAATAAAAAAATGTAAACAAATATGGCCGACTTCCCATAGCATTTGAAGTGTCTGACACACATTGCAAAACACGTTCACAGATATTATTATTTTTTCCTAACTAGTGCGGAAAAGTAAAGATTGCGCACGCTTCGCGTGTGTAAATTTCTCTTTTTCAGGCACTTGTTTTGAAAAAAATCGTTCGATACACGTGTAAAAACTTCTTTTTAACTCGGGTGATTGTCGTCCTCGTTTCACTTTGGTGACTCGGGTTCCAACTTTCACCCTCGTCGAAAAAAAAAAATTTTTTGAACTTGCATCGAAATGTACTATACGTTTATTCTAAAAATGTATGTAAACTCAAAGTTTAAGGTTTTAAGTTGGCAAGGTTAAAAGTGCGTGATTATGGAATAACTAATGCAAGTTTTTAGGTTTGTTTTTTTTTTACTTTATATCATATCTAAAGGTTTACCTGAAAGGATTGGCCCCAGCAAAGGGTTTTGGTTGTAATTTGAAGTGCAGTGGGAGGAACTAAGAACACTATAATTATGAGTAACATTAGCCTTCGATCTTCTTTTTCTTCAGACTTATTTAAGGCATGCAATCCTGGGATTCAAAATGATGATGATGATAGTTAACATTTTAAAATTAATTGCATTTTTTGATATTCCATTATCAGATTTTTCATTATCAATAAACCAAATTACTTGCGAGAGGAAATCATCATAGGTTAGCCTGCTAGACCCTTCAGGTGAAATTAGGGGGCAAAAAAATTTGTTAAAACAATTTTCTTATGAATAGGACCGTTCTTAAAATCATCATCATCAATTCATCATTTCAGCCGAAAGACGTCCACTGCTGAACATAGGCCTCCCCCAAAGATTGTCACAATGATCGGTCCTGCGCCACCCGCATCCAGCGGACTCCGGCGACCTT
The DNA here is from genome assembly GCA_025490895.1 of Thaumatotibia leucotreta. Taxonomy (NCBI): domain Eukaryota; kingdom Metazoa; phylum Arthropoda; class Insecta; order Lepidoptera; family Tortricidae; genus Thaumatotibia; species Thaumatotibia leucotreta. The sequence continues at coordinate 15,447 of JALPQI010017949.1, forward strand.
CACCAGGTCATCAGTTCTAAAAATAAGACAATAAAAACATTAACCCACGTGAACCATAAATCACAGGTTTTAATGGACAAGTCTTTTTGTAACCTGACCGGGATTGTCCCAATTTGGATCGTAATACGAGGGTTTTGGGACGGTCCCATTTGACACTTGTCACCGAATGCGATCTTTATTTAAAACGGTAAATGGATTAAAAGGAAACGCGACACTTGGTGACGGATTTTGTGCCTTATTATCGAAGGCATAAAAAGGAACTATGGTCAGTTATGTTGGGTTACCATTAGCCGTACTATATGAGTTAGAAAGTACCTAATGGATACGTTAGGTTTTACTCGATACTTGATGCAGCTATGCTATTCTCTTATTCACACATTCGACGCTGCGTTCGTCAACGAGCTCGACGTCGAGACAGCCTTGTCAAAAATCCTAGCTGTTTTATTTGACATTAGGAATCGAGGCTGTGAGCGAGGTTGTGGGCGAGTTCGTCGCTGTTTTTCGTTAGAGAATACGTAGTTCGTACATTAAACGTCAAACTCTCGACGCAGTGTAGTTCCAGCTCACGCCGCATTCGTCGCCGAGCACTAGTGTCGTTTAAAGTACATTAGTGAATACCATTTTTAGGCTCGACTCTGCCGCAGCGCTGACACAGCGCTGACAGCAAGGCGGTTTCCTTAGTGAATAACACTGCAGCAATTTTTAAATAACTACGGAACCCTACAATGAGCATGGCCCGACATGCTCTTGGCCGGTTATTTTTATATCGTGATAGGTATTCGAAATTTGTCAACTCTGTAAGATTACTTGATATATAGAATGCCGATTACAGGTGAGGTGCTGACAAATTTTAAAACAATTCATCCCAACGTTACATATTCCTAACGGATTCAGACATGTCGGGCATTACTGTGGAAAACAGCTCTTATTACAAAGGCTCAAAGTACAATCAGTTAGTGCTACTTGGCACAACGCCTCACCTTGAATATAAATCCATTTCATTCAACCGCTTTATGAATGGATTCATTGATAAACGCTACTACGATTGTCGGACTTATTTTGGGTCTCGCTCGGAACTGGATCAGCGGCCCTACCGCGAACTTCGAAATCCGGAAATATCGAGAATTGTCTCTCTCGCTCTAATGACCCCATCTTTGGAGTGACAGAGAAAAATCCTCGAAATTGAATTTCGCGGTAGTAGGCCAGAGGCCCTATTGCGATTGACGTGTTGACTCTCTCGTATTTGTGAATTCGTACATAAGTGTGAAAGGGAGGTAACACGTCGATAATGTCCTCCCATTCACTCTTACGTACGTAATTCGAAAATTGTGTATTTCGAGCATCTGTCTCTGTCACGCAGAGTAAATTACGATAAAAGTGCGTAAAAATAAATTCCGATCGACTGGCGATAAATTTAAAACACGACCGAATGAAGTGTTTTAAAACGACACGAGTTACGAATTTCCTTTTCGCACGTATCGTATGACGTTTTACAGTAGGTACAGATGACCCTCCGAAATTGACAAAAAATTGCGAGAAATGGCTTTCTCGCTCGCACTACTGCCCAAAAAAGCAACTTTCTGCACTGAATAATGTTTTTTGCCTAAATTTTATAGTAAACAAGAGTATTAGGTTACAAAGTTGCTTACTAAACAACTGACGATAATTTTGTAAGTTGTAAATACCTACTAGGTACATTAGAAATGAAAGTTTCAGCAATAAAATGACTGTAGGCGTAATTCTATTAACTGTAGTGGGTTCAAATCCGGGAAGGCGGATGCTACTTATGTGGAAAAACATTAATTAATTTTAGCATAATTTGTGAGTAGGTTAGGTTATATACATTTCCTGATCTTTTAAGTGGGAAGATAAATTGCTGTAGGTATGTAAAAATAGATCTGACACGTGTAAGGATTCATAAAATTAAGTTGCTTCGTTGCTTTTTTATGTGATGTAGGTAGACAACTGAGCCCTCAGCCCACCTTATGGAAAGCAGGAACTGAGGACTTAGATGGATTGCCTCTATCTATGCCAGTAATTACACCGGCTATCTTACCCCCAAACCGAAACACGTACAGCAGTGAAAACACTGCTATTTAGCGGCAGGTTAACGGGTAAGACGGTGGTAGCTATCCGGGCGGACCCGGCACGAAGTCCTACCACCAGCAAATTTCTATCCTATCAGAACATCAGCCTATCTCAGTTCAATCCTGGACATAGGCCTCTCCTATTAACTATGCGTATAGATGCATAAGGGATGCAAATGCTCATTAGAGCCACGCCGGGCAAGGGGATTGGCGATCGCAGTAATGTGCCCACTATGATGACGCTGCTGCCCATCATCAATCCTCTATCAAAGAATGGTCAGTGACACCTCAATCCCTCAATCGACTCTCACGACACCCGCGGGAAAAGTTGGGGTGGTGACAAATGTATTCTTACTGCCGTCACCACGCGGCCATGAATTTATGAACAGCCATTATATGATCATTGCCACTAATCCCTTAGTCCTATGACAACCACGGGAAGAGTTTGGGGAAATTCAGACAATTGATTCCGACGGCAATCCTCTGGTTTAAATTATTATTGAAAAGACATCAACATAATTCGAAACCAATGAACACATATTCAACCAATTAGTCACGGTTGTCTAAAATAGTATCGCTTTCGACACCTACTAGTAGACAATACAGTGAGCAATGCATTGTGTCAATACGCTCCTTTTTGGGCTACTAACAGTACTGACTCATTTGCAAGCTAAAGCAGTATTGTAATCCGCGTGGCCTATATTGGCGTTGTTGCAATCAGCTTTTCCGAAGGCAATCAGAGAGGATAACGACATAAGCTTTTATCTCCAACTGCACTGTTTTTCAAGGGCAGAGACGCGGCCTACGATGGAGTTAGTTCACCCAGAAGGTGCCTATTCACCCTTGAATTGAAGGTTGACGGGTTATATTTTATTTATTTTTATAAAATATAAGTTAACATGACAAACAAATATTTTCATGATCAATGATTTGATGATTAGTTATTGCATCTAGTACCGACATACGACAAAACGGAAACCATAGCAACGGGGGAAATAAAAGTAATCAGCGCTAATATATTGTATAACAAATCCTTTACAGACAATTGGAGTTCAGTGAAACTTGGAAATTTTGCTACTATTAATAGCAAAACATTCGTTATCAGAGAAAGTTGCGAGAATGGTTTCCACGATTTAATTTTAGATATTTTTCCTTGACAACTCAAAACTTTGACTCCGTTCGATTGACAAGTAATTGTGCGAAGTTTTCGTCCATCGAAAATTTCGCTCACAAACAAAATAATTATGAAGGACAGCTTGCTAAAAGGTTTACAAATCCCACCAAATTAAGCTGATTATATTGTCAAGCACCTGAAAAACTTTGGGAGCTTCCAAATAAGTGCTCAAAGTTTTCAGGAAGTTTGGGAAACTTTCGAAAAGTTGTTTCAAAGAGTTTAAAGATCGTTATACTGTAAGCAGAAAGATCGTGAGTTAAGTTGTATTTCTCTTGGACGAGAAGAATAATCAGTTTTTAATGTAATTAATGTCAGTTTAGTTTTACTCTATTTATTTATAGAGCGTAATGATTACTTTTAAATATTTGTTACTTTTTTGAATAATTTCAGTTAGTCTTCAAATGCGTGAAGATTGCGTATATTTTGAAATACTTAATATTGTCCTTGTTTTCATAGGTGACTTCTAAGGTCTGTCAACAAATAGCAATTGTGTCAGTGCACGGAAAGGACCTTGTCACGGTGTTTAAAATAGACTTTATTAAAGAGCACATAAGGTATATTTAAAGAGTCGTGACAACGTACCCGTCCGTTTGCACTGACACAGTTATTGCTATTAAAATAAATTAATTCCGACATGGCGAGGGTTCCAAAAGCAACATGGTAGGCTTTACTTAATTACATAGAAAATATCCATTAATAAAACATCCATCCGGGCCATTAGCTATGGAATTCAT